>JAQFZP010002371.1:0-13929 GCA_034695745.1 Geophilus truncorum | reverse complement strand
ACTTGATGCGCATGCGCGTAGTTTCTCCGATGCCATGCGTTCTATAACCGCTTCTCTACCATCGTTGTAGACTTGTAGAAGGCCTAGTGCAGTAAAAGTTAAATAATTTCGATCATGTCTACCCTGTCTTCTGCACTTCTGCTATACGGAAACGTTAAACAGGTTTGTATAATGAGATGATAAAAACGGTGCTGAAATTGAAATCAAAAGATTATTTTCCATTAAAAATTACTATGATACTTTCTTTCTTGAACATGTGTTTGTTTTTGAATTTAAAAAAGTTATAATGTGACAAGTAATTACGAATATTATAAAGTTTACTGTATTTTTTTGTATTTTTGCAAGTGAAATTCAAATGGATCGAGCATCTCAATTTAAAATGGAGGAAATCATTGAAAAATTACGCACTCTACACCAAACAGTGATAGGTTCCGACAATCCAGCCACTGTTATATCAGTTTTGAAAGACTTTATGACGTAAAAAATACGAATATAACAAAATGCATACATTTCAGAATTTATTAAGTTTACTTTTTTACTTTTAGGACTCTAGATCCCGTCATCAGCGAAATAAACATGACAGAAACAAACTGCTCTAAATTAATCGAAATTACTAAGCCTTTTATAGTGCATATGCATTTTAAGCATAGTACTGATTCGGTAAATACGTTATTAATGATTTGTTTATTCAGTTTTTATTTTATCTTATATTTTTTGTTTTATAGACTTCAGAAAAAAACAATTATTACGATTACATGGCTGCGGTCATTTCATGTCATATTGATCTTCTATTAAGGCAACAAAACCTGTAAATACGAAAAAAAAATATATGAGATACATTTTTAATATATAAAAACCTTCAAAAAATTAGGATGAAAAATAATGTGAAATTGGGAGTAGTTTCGTCAATTTCGACATTTTTACATATAATTCTCGGTAACGCAATTTTTTTTTTACAATATATCAAAAACTAATTTTCTTTTTTAATTTTTTTTTTAAAGGCGAATCTAAAGTGCATGTGCTAGACTCACTTCTGCAGCTCCAAACGAAAGCAAAATTGAAAAGAAGATACTTAAGACAAATTTTACTGTAAGTTTTATAATTTTAACGATAAAATAACATTAAAACATTTTTTTTTCCTTAATTTAGTCGCGTATGTAACGACCAAACATTCTCCTCAACGCCGGAAAAATATATGAAATTAATAATTCTTTTCAAACATTTCCTGAAAAAATGCCCGAAAATGTTGAAAAGGCGTCTGAAAGACAAAGCGATGAACCTCCAGGTTCCATCGGGGTTAATCGAGTGGTTGAATCAAATTGAACTGACAGAAATAGCGAATTTAATTAAATCCTCGTCATCTAAATCGTCAAAAGCAACGACTGGTGTGCTTTTATCGTCTAAATTCATCAACAGATTAGTCACGCAATTTTTAGATGTACCGGTATGTAAATTTACCATAATTTTTTAGAAATATTGACTACTTTATTTTTTATTACAGAATTTGTGTAAAACCAGCTTTGGAGTGAAGGAAAAAAGTGATAAAATATCGGATAAAGTTTACGTCAACGACACTAAAGGGGATCAAGATGGCGAATCGGTGTTGTTTTTCACTGATAAAGGAACTTCGGTTGAAAAGAACGAAGAAATGGAGATAGAAAATAACGATTATGATAATTTGGCGAAGATGGAAGAAGACAATGTTGAAGATGTAACGAATGGTAAAGAGAAGCAAGGTTTTGAGTCGAGAAGCGAAGAAAATGGGATAAATGGTATGTCCGAGTCAGAAACGGAAGAAATTGATGAGGATTTTGCGGAAAACCAAGAAACTATGGACGAATTAGACTCTAAGAGTAATGGAAGTGATAGCGAATCTGAATCGGAAAATGAAGAAAATCTACTGGTTTTGGACGCGGAAGTTGATGGTGGCAGCAGTTCTAGTTTTGAATCGGACTTAGATGAGAATGAATTGCTTAAAACAAGTCCCGAGAATTTCGATTCCAGCTTCGTGTCGGAGAAAGAGGAAAGTAGTGATGGATCTGAATCGGACACTAAACCTAGTCGGGACGAAATAAAAGCAGATCGAATTAGTTTTAACAAAAATGATTCGAAAAGATATTTAACTTCTGAGATATCTCACAAATCTGACGAAAATACTGACGAGAGCGGTTCCGAATCTGATAATAAGAAGAACCCGGAAAAGGAAGTGGATGAACCTCGCCAATCGGAAACCGACGAAAGCAGTTCGGAATCTGAAAATGAGGAACAAACAAAATTGGAAGAGAAACCACAAACCAGGTATGTGATTCGTCCAAAAGCAATGAAGGAGAACGAAATTATGGAAATGCTGAACGGTGATGAAATTGAAGTGAGGGACAGCGAATTGTCGACCTCGTCACCAGAATCGGAAAGTGAAGCTGAAGCAAAAACGACGCCTAAAGTAATCGCGAATCAAATTAAACCGGGTTCAAGCCAGAGAAAGAGGTGTACAAACTTTAATTCGCCAACGACGGCAGTTCAGAAACAAAATTCGCCGAAAATCAGAGAAAAACTGAAAACGCCATCGCCGCTCAAGAAATTCCAGTTATCGCCTAAAATCGATGAGAAATCTCCACCGTCGCCTAAGAAATTGCGATTATCGCCCAACATCGATAAAAAATCTCCACCGTCGCCCAAGAAATTGCGATTATCGCCCAGTACAGATAAAAAATCGCCATCGTTGCCTAACATCTACGAAAACTTACAGCTCTCGCCCAATGTCAGTGGAATAGCTCTTAAAATAAGTGGGAATTCACCAAGGTTACTAAAAATGAATGAAAAATCACCACAATCATCCAAAACAAGCTCAAAGTCTTCAATTAATATAGAAAGATTTCCGTTTGAGTCATTCGCCATGTCTTCCAACCTTAAACCGACCCCGGCGTCTGAAAGCAGCAAAATAAGCACCAGCAACGAATCGCTCGATACCATCTCACTTAAAAGAAGTCCTCGCCTGGTGCTAAAGGACATTCGCGAGACAATGGAAGACGATTCAACTCTCAATCTTCGTCTGTCATTCAGCGACGATGAATTGGAGTCGGAAGTCTCGAAGATAATCGAAACCAGGGAGAAGTCACAATCTCCGATGAAAACTCGGATGAAAACGCCGATGAAAACTCCGAAAAAATCAAGCGTCGAGAAAGCAATAGAAACTCCACTTACGGCCATAAGACGGCGAAACGCGTCGTCCACCATCACGAAAGAAGCGGATGACGGACTGACCATACCGAAGAAACAACTTCGTTCAAACCAAACATCAGCCATCGCTACCCCCATTCGAGTGATCAAGAAAGTAGTCGAGGTCCAGGAAGTAGACGATGGTGAGTAACATTGAATTTAAAATGTAGATTAAAAGTTCAACTCCACCTAATGCCAAAAATAAGTACCGGTATTAAAAATCAGGAAATTTGCGTTTAAAAATTTTTGAGA
Source organism: Geophilus truncorum (assembly GCA_034695745.1). NCBI lineage: Eukaryota > Metazoa > Arthropoda > Chilopoda > Geophilomorpha > Geophilidae > Geophilus > Geophilus truncorum. The sequence continues at coordinate 10,461 of JAQFZP010002371.1, read as the reverse complement.
TTAGGTGGGAAAAGTTGATCTTCTGATAACGGGTAATGAAAAAAACAAAAAACAGCACAAGCACGCTGAAACGAAGAAATTCAGTTAAATTAGTTTGAAAGAGTATGTATGTGTTTAATGTTAGCTTATCCTTGTTACAGTCTTGAATGACAAGATGAACGGCAAGTTGAGAATTCGAATCCACTCGAAGGTGGACGAGTTCTTCAAACTGAGCCACTTGAGTGCAGACCTCATCGACATTTGCAAGCCGATGAGCATTCCCTCCGATTTGAAGGAAACGTTGCACATTGTGCGAGTTGCTCTTAAAGACGAAGATGAAATCGATGCCAGTGAAAGTGATGATGACGACGGCAGAAGGGAAATAATTGCCGATTCCGAATCGGATACCGTGTCTTCCTTAGGTTATAAAGCTCTCGTTGTTTCAGACGAAATGGATCCGTCAATGTCGCCACAGTTTTGAAATTTGTTTAGTTCAGTTAATTTACGCATAATTTTTGAGTTGATAATTTATATTTTTTTTTTTTTTTTTTGTTGTTGTTTGTAAATTGAGAAAATGTACAGGGAAATAAAGTTAATCATTATTTAATATGTTTAGGTGTAGTTTTTAAAAATTTGGCGTAGCTCGGAACCTGAAACAAAAATCTAGGTTTAGGATATTTGTCATTTTAAAGGCGTTAAAAGGAATTTTTTAGTCAAAAAATTTTAAATGTTGCGACTGTTATTGCAGATTTCGCAGAATACGAAATGAAAACTCCACTGAACTCGCGACGAAGGTCCACAAGAATTGCTGGGAAGTCAGGACAAACGGAGTCCTGGAATGTTGAACCTAAATCACTACAAGTATCAGGTAAATGTTGAAAATTCCCCAGAAAAAAAAAAGATGATTTAAAATTAATTTATTCTATCTTTAGAACGGACTAAAACGAAACGTACTTTACGGAGATCTACGACTAATGCGACACCACAAAGATGTAAGTTTGGAATAAATAAATCAATATTTAATTCTAAATCTTTTTTTTTTTTTTTTTTTTTTTTATGTTATGTAATTTGTAACTTCAGCTTATAACCTGAGAGTCCGAAAATAGAAAAACGCAAGATAGTTTTACGGCGCGGTTATTTCATCGTTTTTGTGTTTGTTATATATATAAGATTGTAATACGATAAAATAAAGTAAATTAAATTTTATTCAACTTTTATCTCTTTTTTTATTCTTTGACGCAACCATGAAGAAAAATATCGTGTTTTTACTACTGCTTCTATTTTTATCACTTTTAGAATGCACTTACTACTTTGATAAGTTGTTTAGGCAAAATCCTGAACAATTATACAGAAAAAAGGATGGTTTTGATCGGAAACTTAAGGTGTCTCCACCAAAACTCATGTGTAAGTAACAGTATAAACAGACATACAATATAGTCATTTTAATTTATTTATTATTTTATTCTTTAGGTAAAAAAACGTGTTTAGGACCTTTGAGGTCGAGATTGAAGAAATGCGCATCATGCCAATGATATATTTAAAAACAAAAAAAAAAAACCAATTTTGTTCATTTGTCAATATTTGAAAAATTAACCTTCACTTGTCGCTCAGTAGATGGCACAAGTCAGTTTTTCGATCTGGCGATAATAAATAATTGTAAACTTTTATATAAAAATATAAATCCACTTACTTACCTATAAAAAAAACTTGTCCGGCTGTTATGTGATTTCAAATAGGTATCCTATAAAATTTTCAAAATCATTTTGAATTTAATAACTTAACGTTTTTTTGCTGTAATAAGGCGCCAGCTATCGGCCGATTGCGTAACTAAATTGCTTTGAAATGCAAATGAGCAAACGCTGGCAAATCGTTCTGCGGAGCTGAAAACAGTTACATTAATCAAGGTATCTGCAGACACTATTTTCCTTTCTATTTTCCTTTCTATAGAGAAGAATTGATCAAAGTCCAAGAAAGAAATGGATACCAACGAAGTGACAGTGAAAAATGAATCTGAAAAAACTCCTAGAAAAAGAAAGAAGAAGTTATACAACACCATCAGAGAACAGGTAAACGAATTGTTTATAGAATATTATTTTTATTTATTCTAGTTTTGCTCTACTGAAATTGTTATTTTACATTGCAGATGGAATTTTATTTCAGCGACTCAAATTTAGCAAAAGACCGATTCATGTCACAAGAATTAAAGACAGTTGAAGATGGATGTAAGTTTGTGCTATAGTACTATACAATTCTTGTAAAGTACCTATTTTAATGTTTATAATGTTTGAATTTTGTTATTTCAGTCATTGATATCGAGATATTTCTCAAATTCAATAAAATCAGACGCTTGACCACGAAGAAGAAGGAAATAATCTCGGCCGTGTCGTCGTCGGAAATTTTACAAGTAATTTCGTTGTTCTTTTTTGTTTTATTTTTTTTTAAAGAAAAATAAATTATCAGATAAAAATTAATTTGTTTTTGTTTTAAAGGTGAATGATGAAAAAACGAAAATACGACGTACGACTCCCATAACAGAATATAAAAATTACGACGAATGTACCATTTTTGTTGAGAATTTCGCGAGTAATGTCGACATCGCATGGTTGAAGAGTTATTTCAGTTCCTTTGGTGAAGTCACTTACGTCAGTTTACCCAAATTTCCAAAGACGGGGCAAATTAAAGGATTTGCTTTTGTTGAATTTTCAACACCAGAGGCAGCAAAACGAGCATGCGAAGTAAAAAAAAAAATTCTTGTTAAAGAATACGATTCTATTTAAATTTTCTGTATTTTTCTGCATTTTTAGCATTTTAGTATCACAAAAGGCGAAAATGAGGGAAACGTGTACAAGGAACCGCCTGAGAAGAGAATTAAAATGGATAATAGTGAAAATCAGTTTGATCACGATAAAAGACACGAACAAAGCGAAGATTATTCATCTCACAATGAAGTATTAAATAATCAATAAAAATACTTTAAAATTTTTTTTTGTAATACTTGAATTAATATTAAGGCGGCGCAGGAAGGAATTTCTCACGACAAGAAAAAGAAAAAACGGAAAAGGAAGAAGAAATCGAAGGATAAAGAAGAAATTTCGCAGAGTCTTTACGTCATTCCTAAGTATTTATCTGGAAATTATTTCAAAAAATTCAAAACTGTACATTAAATTTACATTTTCTCGTCAGGGCTGAATGGAAACGCTTGAAAAACAAATATCTCGCGCTTCAAAAATCAAACATGGCACAGATTAAGAAATCTCTGGGACTTATGAAGCCTCAAAAAGACGGTGATGATTCCGAAAAGGAGCCGTCTGACATCGAAAAACCTTGTGACACAAATATCGATTTCAATCCTGGATTAATCGTGAAAATATCTCTGAGCAAACAAATAACAGATCAAAAAATGTTTAAGGTATAAAAGTTGTTTTAATTTACAGTTATTTATCTCCTGTTAACATTTTTTATTTTATTCTAGCACGAAATCAAAGAAATTGCAGACATTGCTTATTGCGATGTTGACAGCGATCAGAACATTGTTTACATACGAAGTAAAAATGCGGACGATACGACAAAACTTATAGAATCGGATGTTGTGAAGAGTTACGGGTCGGGAGAAGTGATTACGGGTAAAATAATAACTTTTAATCTTTATTTTGATGATTATTTACACATTTTATTGTGCTTAGGTGATGAGGAATGTTCATATTGGAAGAAAATTGAATCTGACAGACACGAAAAACGGAATACTAAGTCACAACCGAAGAAAATTCGCGGCAGAGAAAAAGTATATATTTTTCTTAATAACTTTATATAATTAATTTTAACAAATATTTTTATATTTCAGATAATTATTAAGGCTGAAAACATGTTGAACGGTCCGAAACACATTTATTTTGATGATTAAATTGAGCTCTTTTTACTTTGTTAAGTAAAAATCAAACATTGTTTACAATAAAATAATTTTTTTTCTTTATTTCATAGCTTATTTACATTTACACATTTTTCTGTTATTTTCACACTTTTCACTTTGTGGTTTATGATTGGGAGTCCATTGGCCCAAACTATTATACGCGTAGAAGTCCATGGGATATTCCTGACACGAAATCTCGTTTAACACAACAGCTGCCTCGTAAGGGTTCAGTAAAGGTCTATGAAAAGCCACAGTCTATAGATAGCCGTGGACAAGCGATTTGAACCCACGCGTCGATACCGGTAAAAAGCCGTAAGGCGTAGTGGCCACCAGTTAGCACTCTCGTGATACTGAGGTCACTGATACCATATTGGGTTATCTATTACCGATGTTGTTTTCCGTTTAGTTCATCAGTTACTAATGGAGTGATTTCAACAATCGAAGTAGACCAACTGTCTCACATAAGAGGGTTTACCGGATCCGTCTGCAACACATCCGGCGACTTGATAGGGATGTTGTTGTTCCGAGTTATCAACTAAGAAGTATAATTTTGCTGATGGAACACATTTTGTTAAATTTGAAGTATCACCTTCAAAATTTGAGATGAAAATGGTCATGACATTTTTCGATTAAATTTAATCAATTTTCGATATTCTACTTAACAATTTACAAATTTTTTATTAAAATCAATTTTTAACAAACTTTCGACATTTTACAACACATTTTCTCAACGGACCATTTTCATCTCAAATTTTGAAGGTGATACTTCAAATTTAACAAAATGTGTTCCATCGGCAAAATTATACTTCTTAGTTGATAACTCGAAACAACTGAATTCCAGGGATCAGATCCCTGGAATCATCCCGATCAAGTCGCCGGATGTGTTGGTGTTGCAGACGGATCTGGCAGACCCTCTTATGTGAGACAGTTGGTCTACTTCGATTGTTGAAATCACTCCATTAGTAACTGATGAACTAAACGGAAAACAACATCGGTTATAGATAAAGATAACCCAATATTAAAATATTCGCATCATTGGAATGTCGTTTCGATTGATGTGTTTTCTGTTAGATTTGAAAGGTGAACCAATTTAGTCAGTAGATGACCAATGTCTTTATTTACAATTATTTACAGTATATATACAAACAGAAATTACGTCTTTGAGACGTTAAACACTTTCGTCGTTAATACGACGTTAACACACTTCGTCAACTTTCACTTCGATACGGTACTATTCGTACCGTATCTCAACATTTTCTTCTTCAGTGACCTCATTGGTCACTTCGAGTATCACGAGATTGATAAGTTCGTTTTTAACAATAACTTTGGCAGTGTAAGCAGCGTTGGTTCATATTGGAAGAAAATTGAATTTGACAGATACGAAAAGCGGAATACTAAAAAAAATTCGCGGCAGAGAAAAGGTATATAATATTTTTTCTTAACTTTATACAGGATGGTTCAAAAGAAGAGATTTATTTAAAGAGAGAAATACTATTTCTAGTTTACTTGCATTTGCTGCAGTCCATTCACAAGTGAACTGGAAACAGTATTTCTCTCATAATTTGTACATGTCTGTAAATGTAAATGTAAATGTCTTCTTTTGAACCATACTGTATAAATAATTTTAACAAATGTTTTTATATTTCAGATAATCATTAAAGCTGAAAACATGTTCGGTCCGAAACACATTTATTTTGATGATTAAATTAAGCTCTTTTTACTTTGTATAAGTAAAAATCAAACGTTGTTTACAATAATATAAACTTTTTTTTCCCTTTATTTCATAGCTTATTTACATTTACACATTTTTCTGTTATTTTCACACTTTTCACTCTGTGGTTTATGATTGGGAGTCCATTGGCCTAAACTATTATACGCGTAGAAGTCCATGGGATATTCTTCCTGACATGAAATCTCGTTTAACACAACAGCTGCCTCGTAAGGGTTCAATAAAGGTCTATGAAAAGCATATCCCCAGTCTATAGATAACCGTGGACAAGCGATTTGAACCCACGCGTCTATACCGGTAAAAAGCCGTAACTTATCGGGAAAAATCTCGGATAGAAGAATAATGACGTAATCCTTATTCACGGCTTGAATACTCTTCTAAAAAAAAAATAGAATAAAAAGATTAATTCCACTCAATTTCATCCCTCAATTTTAATTACCTGAATATTTTCCATCACTTTGGTGTTTCCTTGCCGTCCTAAAGTACCCAAAATGACACCAAACATTCCGGCCATCTTCGCTTTCTCGATCGATTGCATCCGTAACTCTTTCAATCGCGTCATATCCAAACACTCTTGCGTAAATTTCTTCGCATATGGATCGTATCTATCATAAAAAAATTATATAAATTACATTTCTAAACAAATTTCAGATTAAAATTGAAAATTCCACCTATATGCTTTCAACGTGGGATTTGCAATCATAATCGCCTCTAAATGAAACCGTCCATCGCCGAGATAAATGAGGGCATCGACGTCTTTAATCACGGGTGCCGTACATCCTAAAATCTCTCCGGGTGATAGAGGTTTGCTCTGAGGTACGAGAACTTGATATTCCTTACTCAATTCCACATTCGCCGCTTGGACAGTGGTGACGAACTGAATAGTGGACACAATTGCGAGTTTACTTCCTTTTTCGAAATTAAGTTTCACCGTATTTATAAAATGCAGGGCGTCGATTTTGATATCGACAAAAACGTAGAGCATTTTGAGTCCTTTAGTTGTGTCCATCGGTATCAAACAGCTGTGGCCGTAGTGGACCATGAAATCAGCGCCGAGACTCCTAGCGGTGAAGTCGTCCACGCAACACGCTCCGTATGTCACATCGCCCATGATGACCGTGTCTGCATCGGTGAATTTCTCGATTATGTCTGATATTGTAAGTGCGTACATCAATAAACCTTCTGGAAATTGAAGTGCGACGCATTTTGATTTCGCTTCTTGAACTCGCCATATTGTTTTTTGGATCTCGAAGTTGTAGTTGGCAGGTAAAGCTTTGATGGATAACTGTAATTCGGGGTTGTCGAGTAGTTCTTGCGGAATTTGGTTTGGTTTTCGACGGATTACGCGGTCGGCAGTGAAGTGTTTTCGGGTTGGAGCTGCGACCACGATGCTCGTGCTGGAGGCGGCCATTTTAATTTTGAATTCGGAAATCCGGATATTTTTAGAATTGTATTTTAATTTTAGAAATGTAAAAGATTGTTACTGTATGTAGTTTTAATTTTAAGATTATTATTAAGTTTGTCAAATTTACTAAATCGTGATATTTCAGACTTGTTAGTTTAGTTTTTCATAAATCGGCCACTAGATGGCACGCAATACAATTTTTTTTTTTTTTTTTTTTTTATTAGTGTTAAATTTGTAATTAATGCTACAAAAATTTGAAATAAATATTTTTATTTTCAAATTTTTCTTGCTAAGTTCAATTTTTTCCACTTATTTTCTCTACATTTCAAGTTCAATCGATTAAAATAAATTAAGCTAGTTGAACGTTCACCATAAATCATTAATCCAATAAACTAATTAAATTGACCAAAGCACTTTAATTTAATAGCAAGTATCCGGGTACGTGTTTTTTTCATTGTACATCGTATAGCGGAACTGCTTCGACTACTCTACTGACCCGAGCGAGAGTGGCGACATCCGGCTTCTCTTTCTAGCATCATTCCATTCAAGGTCAATGGCAAAAATACCATCAACTCAACCATAAAAATTCTTCATTTAAAAAAAAAATTAAAATTTATTTAAACATTATTCTCATTAAAAAAATAATAAAAAATAAAAACAAAAGAAACATGTGTAATTTCCTACTTTTTAAAAACCCATTTTCAAAGAACAATCACAAAAACAATAAAAATTTATTTATTTATTGATGTCAATTTCAGATAAATTATTAAAAAATAAAAATTAAAAAAAAAAAATTGAAGATAAAAAAAAATAGATCCTGTACCGATTCGGAATTAAAGCATGAAAAACAGGTGATGTCTATTTTTATACAATTCGATCGTGACCAGCGATGGATGACCCAAAGAGAGGGGTGAAGGGAGGGAAAAAACTGGACCGGATGTTATCTATCCACCAGGTAGAGCTGGGGAGTCGCATCTGCATTTAGTCAAAGGGTTGAAGTGGGTCCAGCGCTGACCACAGCGGTTATAAGTGCGGGGTTTGTCGAGATGCCAACACTCTACGCTTTTATTCCTGTTGCTTCGCGTATAAACGTCGCTTCCGTGGGTTAATGAACTTGGTGGAATTTCACGACGACCTTGGAGGATTTATGAATCGAATAACGTGGATCGTGGACACACCTAACGAAGCTACAGGTGGGTAAATGTTAGTTCCTTCATTTTTAAGTGGTTTTTGTCTATTTTTATTAACTTTAAGACGTTTTATTAATTTTTAATTATTTTTAAACACTAAAATAGTAATTTTTTTAAATTTTAAAAAATTATTTTAAGAAATTATTTTAAGAAATTAAATAAGTTACTACTTCCGGGTAATTGAAATCGATTTTTCTCGATTAGTATCACTCAAAGCAATTTTTTGGAGTTTTTTGGGGTTTTTTTTTTTGTATTTGTTTTTTCTAAGAGCGCCATTTTTATTCCAGAAAAAAAGAATCGTCGATAGATTTAATTGGAGGTGAATGACCTTTGGTAAGCAAGGTCTGCCAACGTCCTTGAGCGTTCAGCAGACGGTCAAGCACGTGATCTCTATTTGAAAATAGACGATGCTGATTGGGAACTCGTTGCCTTTCTTTCTTTTCTTTTCTTCTAATCAGGTGGCCATCCCAACAACATCCGGGTTTGTGACCCCAAGTACAAATTCCTATCTTTTTATTCACGTTGCTAAAATTAGACGACCTTTTTTCGCTCAAATTAAGCGAGGAATTTGCCTTCACAATAGTGCATCAAGTGAGGGCAATCAAATAAAATATTTAGTCATTTCTAAATTATGTTTTTTCTCATTCACTCGGTAAACATGGAATGGTGCTGTTCGTTTCTATGGTAACTGTTTATTTCATGCGGGTTTCTGATAAATTCGGTTCAAAGTTTGCTATTTTTACAGGCGTTATATATAAATTGAGAGGTTTGGTGGAAAAGAAGTTTTGTAGTTTTAATGTGAGTTAGTTTTATCCGTGATGACTTTCGCTTGCTTGCGGACGGACGATCGTACCAAACCAGACCGTGAATTTGTGAAGGTCGGTGGGACTTTCGTCCGTTTGTGACAAGTGATAAAACTTCGAAAAAAACACCGTTTTATTATTTTATTTTGTATTGTGGAAAATAAAGAGTGATTTAAAGTATTCTCGTGTTATTTTTACAATTTACTGTATGAAATTCTTCTAAATCAAATGTTTCCTTATTCTACTTTTAGAAATTAATAAAAGATGGCGTTGTTTAGTTTAGTAGAAGATGGTACCGTAGTAATTCCTTATTTACTGTATTTCATTAAATTAAATAAATCCAGTACATTTTCTGATGGAGGAATAACTTCCAAACATCGATTTAAAAAATCACATGATCTTTCTGTAAACTGCAAAAATAATAAAAAAATCATAATAATTAATACTGTAAAAGCAGAAGTTTATTTACTTCTGATAAAAGTATAAGCACAAATTTATATTTGTTAAATGGTTTTTAATATGGTACTTCAGTTTATGTTTTTGTAAATTTAAATGTTCAAATGTTCAGTCTTTACACTTCATATTTTTATGTAGCTAGTGATTACCACAATCACTTTATTAACATTGGGTTTTATTGTTTTATCATTTGCCCATCAAAATTCCCAACATGGCATTTTTTAACAAAAACAAATTAATTTTTAACGTAAATTACTGTTATATGTTGTAATGTATTTAAAAAAATGTCAAAAATCTGGATAAATGACTATTTTAATTAAAATATTTGAAACAACCCAAAGTGACTCTTAGATTTAGTTAAGATTCACTCAATAGATGCCGCTACGTGCTTCATATTCATGCTGGTTTGAAACAAATAACAGAAAAGATGGCGAAGGCGAAGACAACATTCATCCTTGACAACGGCGGGTACACATCGAAAGCCGGCTTTTCGAAGGACGAAGAGCCACGAATTATTCCGAACTGCATCACGAAAGCAAAAAGCGAACGACGACGTCAGTTCATCGGCGATCAGATCGACGACTGCAAAGATGTTTCCGGTTTATTTTACATTTTACCCATGCAAAAGGGCTACTTGGTCAATTGCGATGTGCAAAAAACAATTTGGGACTATATTTTCGGGCGGGACGTGTTTAACTGCAAGATGAACGAGCTCAACATGATCGTCACCGAACCATATTTCAATTTCCTTTCCATTCAAGAAGTAATGAACGAGGTTTTCTTCGAGGATTATCAAGTTGAGTCTCTTCTGCGAATTAATTCGGGCACGTTATCCGCGTATCACTACCAGAAAACCCATCCGAACGAATTATGTTGCTTGTTAGTCGAATCTGGATATTCCTTTACACACATAGCACCTTATTGTAAAGGGAAAAAAATAAAAAGGTATCAATTTGTGTTTAATTCTGATTCCAGTTCACTTGTGAATGAAA
>JAQFZP010002370.1:0-13942 GCA_034695745.1 Geophilus truncorum | reverse complement strand
TGCATTCACAAAGTCAATTGCACTTGTTCATATGAAATAAACTTGTTTAAAACCAACTTCCACAATATAGTTGTAAATAGGTTTATTTCATATGAACTAAACTATGTAATTGACTTTGTGAATGCAGCTAGTGAAAATAATAAACAAACCCACCTGGCATGTTGGTTTGTTTATTTTTTGAACGCGTGTAAAGTCCAGTAAATAGTTTGCTTTGGTAAAACTTGTGATTTTTCTCGATATAATTGATAAAATGTGACGGCAAAAGCGTGTAAATGTCAATTTAAACCAGTTTAAATTTGATTTACATAAGTGCAAATAATAAACGAATCCACCATCATAAGTAGACTTTATTTTAGAATACTTCGAAGCATTTGGACTTGTGTTATGTCTTGTGCAAAAAAAAGTTTTTTCTGGTAAAGTTGTCATTTACTCGATCTAACTTGACAGAAAATGACTCCCAAGAAATGTGGGAAATCTCGATTTAAACCAGTTTAATCATGATTTACACAAGTGAAAATAATAAATGAACTCATCTACTGCTCACATTAAATATTTAGTTACATACTTATCTTGAGCTAATTTTAGACATTTGGATTTATAATGTACAGTAGGTACATTAATTAACATTTATTTCTCTGATGGTCTTTATACTGAAAATTTCTTCAAATATAAATATTTTATTTAATTTCTTATTAAGTCAACTTTCTTTCTGCACTAATGTTTACAAATCCATTGAAAAGCCTATTAACATTTTAAACTTTCATTTAGAATGTAAATTTTACCTGTAACATTTGCTTCATAAATTCACCCAAGCCTTGATACTGAAGGATAACAACCTTTAATTTCTCAAAAAATGAGAACAACTACATGTTCCCATAATAAACAGAAAGTGTCCACAACATTCTGAGGAAAAAAAAATGTAAAAAAAATTGCTGTTCTAGATTTCAGTTTGCATTCAGTGGTCACTTTAAATCTAATATATATTATTCAGTAAACTGGCCAGCCCCTGTGGGAAAATTCTACTTTATATCTTATCCTATCCCCTTGAAAACAGGACATTTTCTTTTATATTTTACCCTATGGAGAATGCTGCTGAGCAACTTTTAAAATAGGCCTAGTTTATCCTTTGATTTTTTTCACTTCTACTGCTTCCCCATTTTAGGACTGTAGACAAACAGGTTAGGAGTTTGCAGTCCTTGCCCTCATCTTGTGTTGCTTGGGAAAGGGTTGATGATCTAAGGAGAATTTGAAATGATGAATATTGGTTTGACAGGTATTGATTTTGGGGCAACAATGGTCATCTCTTTTGTAGATTTGATATTTGGATTTTTGTTGTCAGAGAGCCAAAAATCGACAATAAAAGATTGTTGGGGGTGTTACATTGTAGAGAAAAATGCATTGTGGAATATACAGTACCAGTATAGTAATATTGGAATAATGCAACTTTATTATATTGTTGAATCATTTTGTGAAGTAATGTGATTATGTCAACAATTTTTGCTTTGTTGAACAATGCTGAAAGAAAAAAATAAAACAAATATTAGATTTTTTTAAATAGAAAAAAAAAATCTAAAGCAATATTGAAACAAAAGAAAAATTGAATTACAGTGGAACTCGTTTATAACGTACTCGGTTATGGCGTAAACCCTGTTATAACGTAACGTTTTTTGTTTTTCCGGTTATATAAGCGTTATAAGAAGATACTCGGTTATAACGTCATTCTCAAGCCCTAGAGAAACGTTATAAGCGGGTTCCACTGTATTGTGATTTTAGCTCACATATCTAGTGAATATGACTTTGGTCAGCCATTTTGAATTTTTTTGGCAAGAATTCCATTGCTTTGCTGCCTGTAGGAATGCCAGTGGTATGCAGGTGGTAAAACATACTAAAGCTGATATCTCTTAAAGCAAATGGGGCAAATCACTTTGATTTGACAGGCTGGAATTATATTTTGAATTTTTTATGGCTCAGGGGAAAAATAGGATATATTTAAACCTGACATAATAATAATTTTTTTCATAAATATAAAATACAAGATTTAACTTGGCTGAAAAGAATCAAAACATGGTTCCAATTTTTCAATGACATTTCAATGAAAACTAGTCCTAAGTTTTAAAATTAATGATTTTTAAATTAAATTTTCACCACTAGAAATTCTTTTTTTTTTTTTAATTTAAATATTTTGTTTTATAGAAGGAAAGGACTTAATGACTACCATAATTCATTTGCAGTTATTATTGTAGCATTATGAAACATATGGTTCCTGTTTTTTTGCTTTCTTATTTTTATTTTTATTTTTATTTTTATTGGTGTTTTGTTTTTTGTGTTCCACTGGTGCAGAGATGATATCAGTTTTAAAATGGAATGCTTTTGGATGAAATAGTTATGAATGTAAACTTAAAGTCCACAATTTAACATGATTCAAGTGGTTAGATTGAAATTTAATGTCAAGGTCAAGTTGAAATAGAAAAACAAAATGTTTTTTTTTTTTGATTTATTGGTGTGGGTGTGAATAAATTATTGATGTTGGAATTTTTTTAGTGAGCAGAGATTGATGGATTAGTGGAAAAAACCTAATAGGAGGTTAACAATGGTTGGGGAAAAATAGAAGGCAATATGGGGAGAAAAACAAGAGATTATATCAATGCAGCAATGATGAAAATTGGGTAAACAAGTATAGAATTAAACAATGATAAATGAAAAAAAAAATGAAAATTCATCAATGGGAGGTAAACATAAACAGACAACAATGTGAAGGATGTAACAATGATTTAACAGTAAACAATGCTAATTATAAAATTATAAAATAAATTTATAATAGGGACTTTGCGGAAACATACTGTAAGGAACAATTGTCTTTATATTTACAACTTACAAAATTTATTGTTGAACTTATGTTTAACAGGAAATTTATAATTTATACATTGTAGTGTATTTTATAAACCAATTTTGTTTTAAAAAAATATGAAAAAAAATTTATTGGAATTTAAACTTGACCACTTTCAGAACTAAAATTAAAGGTCATTTCATTTCCAAACATAATATAGGTTGCATTTAGCATTTTATGGCATTTGATAAGGAGAGTTGTGGAATGAGACGAAATTCCATTCTTACGTCATCATTCGCTTCATGGGTGAACAGATGCCAGGGCCAACGGCATCGTAAAGTTTCGTTTCGCTCTTTCCGCACTTTACTGCGTCAAATGTTGACTGGGAACCCAAGTTCATTGACAACGACTAGAGTTTTAAAAAAATTATTTTTACCTATAAACTTCCGTTCTCTTTAAAAAAAAAAAAACAAAAAAAAAAAACAGTGGATAACTTTATGTGGATGTTACTGTCATCAGTTACTGGGGATATTCCTAGCGCTTTATTTACATCTCCATGGCAACCAAGCCTCTAGTCAAATTCGAAGCGTCGATCGTAAAACGGTGAAAATGTGTTTTGCTTGAAACTTATTACCCAACATGCATTTTGGTGTAATTTGTAAAGCAATTTTATTGGGAAATGATTTCTGGGAAAAAATGTCATTAAGATGATCTCTGGCCAACATCCTGTGTGATAAGAATGGCTGATTTCTATGCTAGTGGCGTTGACTTGGGTTTATCGGAAACTGATTACCCTATTGCACGTATCTGGTCAATATTGAAGAAGGGGAGTGAGGCTTGTTGTGGTAAGTTGGATGGATACATGTATCTAAAATAATAATAATCATACAGCCTGTTCAAATTATGGTTCAGTTACGATTTACAGCCTAAATTTTTCGATGTACAGTCAAAAATATCGGAAATTTCCTATAAAAATAAATGATTCGTTATACAGAATTTTACTTTACAGTCAACTTTCCAAGAACGTATCTTGTTCGTATGGCGAGGTGTAGGTGTAACTACAGTCTGTTTTTATAAGCGCGACCTTTTGGAGGAGCTAAAGAGTTGCACGTGATCTTAAGAACTAACGTTGTTTACTTTTTTTTAAAAATGGCGATCTTGGACATTGATTGACTGAGGCGGATCACGTGGAACCTTTTAGCTCTTCCCCAAAAAGTCGCGCTTATAAAAAACAGACTGTACAAGATGTCAGAAATGTATTTGTTATTATTTTTCAATTTGATGTATTACAAAATTGCTTAAATTGCTATGTAATTGATGTATTTGGGACAACATTCTTTGTAAATGATTTTAATACAATTTTCTGTGTAGCTTTAGTTTTATTGAATATGTTATAATGACAAATATTAGAGTTTTATCTAACTTAGGGGTTAAAAGTGGACAAGTTGATTTAATTCTTGTTTTTTGCATCAAACAGTTGGTATAATTGAAAAGTGATTAATGGTCCTAGTGCCTTAGATTGCTCGGACATCCTGAATACAAACGTAACGATCCCCAGAATCGATGAATTGAATTTGTGCTGATTAGTCGAGTGCAGCTTACGCAGACAGATAACAATGGGGAATGTTTACTCTGTTTGTTCTGATGCTATCATGTTTGGCTGACGTGCCTTGCTACCAAGTGTTGGAATTTGGGACTTTACAGCTAGTTGAGCAGTTGAATACAAATGGCAATTGTTCTTTCTTCGTCGACGGCAGGTTCAGCTGATCACACGCAAAGAACCATTGAATTCTGTTTGAATTTTGAATTTCAACACAGGCAGCGAAGCACAGAAGATAAACATTGCACGGTAGAATAGATTTAGTCAAATATTCTATGTAACACTGCGTTTTTCCTGGAAGGCAAAGAATTCAATTTGTTGATCCTGATTCAGTGCGCAATAATGAGAACAAATGCCAAACAGATGTTCAGTCAACATTTTCCTTTCGGGAAGGGGGGAAAGTTGTAGTTAAACCTTGTTACAATGAAACTCAAGGGTGACCAAAAGATTCATTATAAAAAGGTTCGACTTTAAAACTACAACTTTTTTCTACATCTGTTTCTATGACAAGTTCTGCGAGTTTTGATATATCTGTGTGTTATCATTATCTCGTATTTGCTCACTGCCGTCAATGGGATGTTTTTTCCGCGATAACGCTGAAATCTTCCACCACTGTTGTAAAATCCAATAAGAAAAGCATTTCCTTTACAATTTTTCTCAACCAAGTAATCTTAGTAACCTCAGAAACTTAGATATACCAGAAACCCACGCTTTCAATCCTCTCCACTTCCATAAACCCCAACATTCTTCTCACCTCAAAATTGAAAATAAAAAGCCTTAACAGCGGAGAAAGTTATCCAACTCCTCCAAACCTAGCAATATCGTGGCAAAATGGCCATCAAGTTAAGTTGGGAAGCAATTTTCAACACAAATCCCTATTTTTAAGCAAGTTTGAAATAGCAGTTTCCTACACCCATAAATTTCAAAGTGTGTATGTGCATTCAGCAGTGTTCTGCAATGGGCATTAGGCTTAAACTGTTGGGATTTATTTTCCCTTTTTTTTTCTCTGTAAGCAAATAGCAACTCTTGCATTTTCTACACAGGATTTAGAGGTTTAAATTTAAAAAGAAGTCATTGCCTTGTCGCCATCTTGAAAGTGGGTAATGTGCTGGCAATTTATCACATGAATTGAGTGAACTATGGGCTTTTGCAAGTGAGTAGTTGTTGCTTTCAACATCCAAACCAGATGCTGCTATAAGTGAAGTGTCACACATGACACTGTGTGATCATAAATTGAAATTGAATGGCACTGAAAGAGAGAGCTGTAGAAGGCAATGGGGTAGTAATCTGATTGGCTGGGTGGAGCTGATTCTGCCCAGTTGGCAAAAACTACTGACTGCTGGACACTGGTCATCGGCCGGAAACCCACTTGGATTAAAGTTGGACTTAGATTGAATTTTTTTTGTCCCGCGAAATGGGAGAATTAAATGAACCGGATTAATTCGCTGGGTTTTTCTTTTTTTTATAGTGGACAATAAATAAAGACATTTTGGAGTTTTCGAAGAGACTGGCTAGGTCTTTCTTGCAGACTTTGCCAACTTTATCGAGTTTAATTTTTAGAATAGTAGTTCTGTTTGTTTATTATTTACACTTGTGTAAATTATGTTTAAACTGGTTTAAATCAAGACTTACATGTCATAATTTGTCATTTAGATTGAGAAAAATAGAAATTCATTCAGAACAAGTTATTTACACTGTCATTAATAAGGTAATACAAACGTTAGAGCACAATCGATGCATTACAGTCCTTAGAGTACAATCGAGTAAAGTGCAAACGTTAGAGTGCAGTCATTTTACAGTATTTACACAAGATTTTACAAAAGAAATATCCAAACCCATCTACTATCTTTATTTGTTACTACAGAGCAGTGTGACTTTGGGCTCTTATACATTGGCAATTAGTAAAAATTGAAATAATAAAAAACTCACTGCATTTCACAGAATGAGTTTTACTGATGGGTTCTTTTGATCACTTTAAGTGAATGTAAATTTCATTTAGTCTTTGAGTACAATAGGGGTAAGCAAATGCTGGCAAATTGCTTTAGTTTGGCTCTGCAATTTATGAAGAAATGTTGGCCTTAAGGAAGACTGCAGATTCTCTGAACAAGTTTTGATTGGTCTAATGTAGGTAGAGAGTTGTAGAATCATTACTGCAATTGCTTTAAAGTGGTATTAAAAAAATATCCAATATCAACAATAAAAAACAATCCATACCGGTATTTTACCTCAATTACAGCTCAAGTAATTTGATATCACTTGATTTCTCAAATTTCATTTTTGCTTAATAAAATCCAGAGATGCCATTTCCCTATTATCGATTAAGTGAAAGCACTTCAAACTACCACAAGATCCTTTTTGAAATGCAAAGCAGTAATTTAGTGATTACATACCATTAAAATCAGCAAAGACCTGTAGCAAAGTTGACATTTACATGTTAATTTATACCTTAATACTCAATTTTATTTAAAAGAGCAATTAAGCATTGCACTTGCTCTTCCAGTTTTCTTAAGTGGCAAAGAGCAACTAGAAAGCACTTTTCTCAGACATTACCCTAGGGAAACTGCAATTTATTTATTTATTTATTGATTTTCCAATATCAAAAGTCAAAACCTTTTGTTTCATTCATAACTTCCACTCAGTTCTAACCCTTTACTCTCAACACAAGGCATCCATTGATTGAAAATGAACATTTAATGAGCTGCTCTTTGTATTCAGTCTGCCCTTTCTATCTAAAATGACATTTAAATCTCCTTTGCAGACTAAGAAATGGATGGGTGTGTTAAATTTAAATGCTACAGTGCATCAAGAGTTGAAAGTGCTGAGGAATATTTATAGGGTTTTATGGAAATGCTTGGTAATGCTTTGTGGTACCATTATTGACAATAGAATTTGTGTGTATACAGTTTGGTTTTTTAATCTGCTAACAAAAACTTGAAGGATGGTGCAATAGCTTTTTACTTTTCCCACTTACTAAACATTAAAAAAAAAAAAAAACAGACTGTAGCTTTGACAGTAGGTGTTCGATATCTTAGTTTTTTAGTTTTTATTAAAAAAAAACAAAAAAAAAACAAAAAAAAAAAAAACTTCAAAAACCAAGACTAGACCTAGACGTAGGCAACAATCAGCTTTATATTTACTTGTATAACTAGTGGTGAGATATTTGATACCAAAAGTAATCGATACTCGATGCTTGTGGAAAGTATTCGTATTTGATTACTTATGTAAAGTAGAGAATACCAGCGAATACTTCTCTCAATGACCACCATGGGTTGCTTTTGCCAAAGCTTACCTCTGCTGTCCAGTTACGGTTCTAGTATTCCATCTGAATGCTTTTTTAGTAAGACATGGGAGGCTGTCAGTAAAAAAAAAAAAAGAAGCCAGATTAAGCCAAAAAATCTAAATATGATGTTGTTTATTAATTGTAACTTAAAGTGAAGGGGTCATTAAATGTTTTAAGTTTCTTAAAATATATTATTTCTTTTAATTTCATACATTATCAATAATAATCGTTTATTATCGATACCAGCAGAAAGTATTCGGTATTCATATTTTTTGATATTTTTAAAATGTAATCGTATTCGTATTTGAAAACTCGAAATCCAGTATCTGCTCCCACCACTATAAACATACAAGTACAAAATTCATTTTGGAACTTATGTTTAACATGCAATTTTACAATTTATATGTTTTATTATGTTATATTTTCCACAAAGTCTATTGTTGTATTTACACGAGGCAAAATAATCTAAATTGTCTTACTTCAAAGTTAAAAAAAATTTGGTGTTCAAATCCTTTTGTTTTCAAAACACCTCTAATAGAGATCGACTATTTTTAAAGATACCTTGAATCTTGAAAAAATTTGTTTACGGAAACAGATGAGACAGGTTCTCTTTATGTTTAATCTGAACCTCTAAGCATCAGTTTTCTTTCTTTATCAGCACAGCAACGGTAAAGCTATCTGTTGTTAATGCCAAGCTACAGCGCTAAGCAACTGATATAAAACAAATTAAATATTTTTTACTTCTGAACAACACAGGGGAATGATCTGGCATTCTTAGAGTGTTATAAATAAATAAATAAATAACTATAACAAACGTAGAGGCTTTCAAAATACCACATATTTGCTGTGGCAGCGATGTTGCGCAGATTGTATGACAAGTAAACATCAATTATAAATTTGTTGGAAGTTTCCAACAAGTGTAAACAAAAAATGACAACGTACAAGTTCTTGTCATTTAATTTTGCAATTTTGCTTCTTGGAGTTTGTTGTGGGAAAATAAGATTAAATTCATCATAATGGAAAAGTGTAATTTAAATTTATGCATGAATTAGTGTCAGGTTTTGGGGAGTTATTGAATTGGAATTTTGCATGCCTTTCATCAATTATTATGAAAATACCAGCAACAGTGAGAAAAGGTAAAAACCGGTTGCAGAAGAATGGTTGGCATTCAGTAGTGGATCTTTCTGTATAATCATATGTTAGTTGAGTGCATTTGTGATTTTTTTTTTCTTTTAAATTTAATTTTCCCACATGATACTACAGTATATGGTGGAAAATTAGGTTCACTGAACTTGGTCTGTACTTGTATTTTCTTTTAACTTTGAAAAGGATGTAAAGTTTTGTTGGTTTTTCAGTTGAAATTTGATTTTTGGATTTTTAGTTTGTTTGTATGTTTTGTATTTAAATTTGAAAAATTTAAATGCAAGATGTTTGTTGTTGTAAGGTTTATTGATTTTAAATGTTGAAATTGAGAAATTGAATTACGAAAATATCTCAGGTGGTCGATTCACTATGAGTGTTACTGACAATAACATTACTAGCAACAATATTGTAAAGCTAGCAGTGTTGCAAATTAGGAATAAAATTGCAATTCACTAAAGATTTAGCAATGCTTGTTAATTTAGTAATTAGCAATCATTTTAGTAGCATTTTTCTGTGTCAACCAATGAAATTGCGTATATTTTGCAAGACTGGTACGGTATTGTTAAGTTTACAACATATTGTAAACTTAACTATGAAACAAATCAATTGTTCTGCCATTTTGGTTTAATGCTTTGTAATGTATATTACCTTGCTAACAATATGTCTAGACATATTGTTAATTTGCAACCAAAATTTGTTGTTATTTAACAATAAAATTTTTTTGTGAACTTTGATTGTTACAAGTTTTATAATGTTCTTAATTCGTTGTTGAATTTACGCCATGAAGTCCATGTTTAATGCATAAAGGCAAATTTGCATTCACTGTAATACAAAATTAAATATATGAGAAGTATTTCACAAAAAAAAAAAAAAATTATAAAAAGAAAATTATTATAAACAAAAATTCTCTCGACAACTTCTTACTTACAGACTGGTAGTCTGTAATCAAAATACTCTTGACACCCAAGGGAAATAAAATACAGAAATAAAGGTATTTGCTTGTCGTATTTGCTCTTCGATAAGCACAAGTCGCTTAGTATCGACTTTGATAAGGAAAGACAGAATTTTTACTTTGCCTTGGCATTCAGTCATAATGCGACCAGGTATTCCTGGCGTTTTATTTCTTTTTTTCTTTACACCTGGTGTTGGATCAATGACTTGATTTTTTTTTCTTCGCCTCCTCTTCTTGCTTCCATAATACCTCATTTCGATTGGAATTTGGTGGAAATAGGTTATTTGGTCACGTGATGCCGCCTTGCTTCAACCAAGTCCCGGTTTTACGAGTTCGGTCATTCAGATTTAGGTTATAGGAAGTATTTTATGCATCATAATTTCGTCCTGCTCCAGGTCCTGTTGGATTCAGATGCTCGCATCAGTTGAAATCAAAGAGTTGTTTTAAATATTTTCGAAGCATAAAAAGTTCTATAATTTTGTTGAATCTTTTTTTAAAAACCATAACGTGTGAAGGAAGGAATCATTTGTAACAATTATTTAACAGATTTAACAGATTTTTAATAAGTGTTAAACAGTGTTAACATATAATTTTTACCTAAAAAACTTTCAATAATCTTTTTATCAACTACAATTACAACTTTGAAACTTAAACCTACCATGCACTGCTTCGTAAATGTTTATGTTGAAAAACAAATATGAGATTTAAAAATATTCCTTTCTTTTCACTTAAAATTATTTGTATTTAATTAAGGACTCAGTTGTAGGAGTAAACAAAGACAGTCTAATTGGACTTGTGTCTACTTATTAGTTGAATTTGCCAAGCAGAATAATGATGATATAGCAGAGGAGTTTCCAGTCTTTTCTCATGCCTCCAACCGTTACGAGGAAGTAATAATGACGTTGATTTTCGCATTAAAAAATATCACTTTATACAAGGACATGTGCTGCATGTTGCATCTTGACACGTCGTCATGATTTCATTCGATTCGCTCGTCTTTCTTTTCTCTCTTTTATATTTCTCGTTCTTGGGTCTTGATTTATTGTACAAACATGAATTCACTGGTGAACGCACTTTGGTTTTGTCAGTTTTACGAGTGGCTATTGTTATTCGATTTTTTTCCAATTTTATTGTTGAGATTTCTTATTTTAAAGTGAAACAACAATCAGCTTTATACAGTATTTATACTTTACAAAATTTATTGCTGAACTTAAATATTTAACATGCAATTTATAATTTATATTTAATTTTCGCCTAAATCAATATTCCTAGCATTGATTGATGATTTCAATTCTAAAACGATGCGAAATCATGATCATCCTTTTTGTTCTAATGCATGCCTTTCATTCCTTGGGAAGACCTGAACTCACATTTCCCATACATCCCTCAGGAAGTCGCTGACAAAATCATTCCATCATGAAATTCGATCAAAGCCACCAACAGTACTGCGACAGATTTCCTTCTCTCTTGCTGTCTGGGATGAGTTTTAGTGATTTTTCTCAACACAAAATATAGAAAAAAGACAAAAAAAACTGAAATATTCATTTTGAGTTAGAGTAATGCACTATACTTATATGGATTTTTATCATCAAAGGATGTTGGTAGAAAAAAAATGTCAATAAATCATCAAAACTACAACACAGTTTTGACATTACACATTAGTAACTACTACTGATCCCACCCTACATTCATCATCCTGCCATCTTGTGCCATTCACGTCTACTACATTGTAAATATTTTTTTTTGGTGATTTAAATAATGGATTTCCAGTTTGGGTTTTGTGATATTGTTAAACATAGTGTACAACAATAGTAATATTGTAAAATGAAAAGCAAAATTACTAAATTTTATCGAACCATTAGTGACTTTGCTGAAATGTAAACAACGGTCGGCTTTATATTTATAACTTACAAAATTCATTGTTGAACTTATGTTTAACATGCACTTTATAATTTATATGTTATACTGTATAGTATACTTGTGTGAGACAGTAAGTGATGCATTTGCTGCAGTCCATTCACAAGTGAACTGGAAACTGAATTTTTCTCATTTGAATTAAATCACTTCTTTTGAACCACGTTGTATATCAATTTTCTGCAAAGTTTTCAAATTATAAATTTATTGTTGTTAATAATATTTTTACTGGGTACACACTATACTATCAATTTTCTTTATCCCTTCAGTAAAACTGATACAATTCTCAAGACAAACCAGCCATATTTTTTCCTGGACATAATCTGACAAAGTGCTGCCCCCTTCTCATGTTATGACTTGATCTTATCAGATCACTCATACATGACTCAAACTTGAAAAAATGATAAAAAATAGCATTTATAAAGTAAAACAAAAAAGTGATGCCAGCTGTATCATGTAAACAAACAGCTTTGTAAATACCTTATATACACACACTTTAATTAGGGTTAAACAGGTTAGCTTTATCAACACTAGAGTGCAGCTTGAAAATTCCTTCCTGCAGACAATTAGGAATAATTTTTAACTACAGTACACAGTTCCTGCAGAGCACAAACTGAAATTAAAAGAGATTAAAGCTTTAAAAAAAAGGAATTTAATCAGTTGCAAAGACAAAGACTGGTGATTTTTTTATGGCAGCTGAGACAATTTGAAAGCAAATTTCACCTAGATAATTATGGAAAGAGGCCATTTTGAAAGTGCTTGTTGCTTGAAACTCATTTGCACTTAATGAAAATGACATAATCACACACCACCAATCTCATAAAACACATTTCCCCTTCTTTTTGCACAAAGTTAATTACACTGAGCCCTCTATTGAGGGAAAAGATCAATTTTTACCTATGCAGCAGGTATTTTGGATTTTTCTTTTTAAATGGGAATTCAGTGGGGATTTGTATGGGAAAAGGTGAAGAGAATTGGTTTTACAGCAGGTGGTGAGGTGAGATTTGAAAAGAGGGTTTAAGTGAAATGAAGTTGTCAATAGAAGTGCCATTGATTGATTTGGCCATGAGCAACACTCATGTGCACACAGCTGGGGAAATAGGGGGTGTTTATCAAGCACATGTGTCTGGTTTTGCTGTTTATCCCCATGGTCAGTTTGGAGGGGTGAGGTAGTTGGTTTAATCGATGCAATTGGCAATTATGTTGTATTTTTTGATGGAAAAATGAGAAATTTGGGAGTTTGGTACTCTGGTAGTAGAATGAATTTTTTTTTATTTTTTTGGGTGTAAGTCATGTTCAGGTGGAAATTAATTTTTTATTTGTTTTTTTTTTTTAATTGTAACAATGAAAAGTTTGATATTTTGGGGCAAACATTTGATATTTTTGAGTAAAAATTGGATACTTTTGAGTAAAAATTTAAAAATTTCAGTTTATTTGCAAAAATTATTGAAAATTTAATTTATGTTGTGAAAAAAAATGTAAAATTTAACATTATCAATGGAAATAAAAACACAAATTTCATAACTTCACTGTAAAACATTTTTTTAAAAAATTGAAAACAAAATCTGTTTTCTGAAAACCGATATTCTAAAACATCCCATTATAAACCAGTTTTTTGTTTGTTATTTACTACCATCAAAATGCAATTGATGTAACCATGACAATTGACAACATCATCTTAAAATCTCTTAATTTACTACAAACGACACTGGAGGAGGTACTAATTTGAAAAGCAATTTTTTTCCGTGTTTTTCAAGGGTAAGGACAAAGACAGGAAATAATTTTTACCTTTGAATAGGGAAAGAGTTTAGAGTTGTTGTTTGGGTCGTGTGGGTGTTGAGAAATAAGGTCAATGCATTTTCCTTTGTTTTAATTCGGGTTAGGGCTTAATGTGCACACAGCTTGCAAATAACTTATTTTGAATTTATTTTGGTTTTGTTTTGTTTTAGATTGATTACCCAGATATACAGTTGATGCGACCTGGTCAACGCCAATCATGTACCACTATGAACCTGGAGAAACTTCTCGCCTTGGAATCTGATGAGGTCAATGTCGGGGTGACCAAGTCCAGAATGCATTGTGACAGAACTATGGAGACTGATCAGGTAATTTTTGGGGGATTTTCCGGGTTGCTTGAGATTGAAAAAAGAAAAAAAAATTATTTTTCTTTCTTTTTTTCTTTCTTTCTTTCTTTCTTTCTTTCTTTCTTTCTTTCTTTCTTTCTTT
>JAQFZP010002369.1:0-13942 GCA_034695745.1 Geophilus truncorum | reverse complement strand
TCTTTCTTTCTTTCTTTCTTTCTTTTTATTTATTTATTTTTTTTTTTATTTTTTTTTTTGATGACAGGGCGTTTTTATAAATATTTAAAAAGAGTCTTCAGCTGTGATTATGATTGGGATTTGGTTTGGTTATAAAAAAAAGTTTTACGACGGTTTTAGCTAACGAGAAAAGCGAGATTCGTGAAAAACGAATTTATCCTCTCTTTTCGTAGCGTTTCTCACTTGAGACTTGGGGAGAGTGAAAAAATAGCGTTAAATGCGTGGTTGTATTAATTAAAAAGAAAAAATTCATTAATTTTTTTTTTATACGTTTCAATCCCCTTTTTCGGGTCCCCCGTGACTTGTGTTTTCTCCCCACTCACGAAAGTTGACATAAAAAATTCAGTTTGCCGCCATTTTAATGCCCCCTATTCTCTCATAAAGGAAGTTTATTATAATATTTAATTTTTTTTTGTTATTGGTGGGTGTCGAGAGGAAAAGGGTATTTTTTTTTAAAACTCATCTTTCGAATCTTGCTAATCAGTGCCGCCGAATGAGGTAATTAGCATCTATTCTTAATTTTGATAGTTATCATCGTCTCACTTTCGGATGAATGGTTTTTTTGACGAATGCAATTACATTTTGCCAGGTGTTGATGGGGAGTGTGTGTGTGTGTGGGGGAGGGATGAGCAAAACCGACTTAACCTTCGAGGGTCACTTGATTTATTTGATTTATTTCGGTAATGAGAAATAGTATTTACACAAGAAACTCGATCGCCACACGTTTGCACTCTTCTTTTCACCAGGGTAAACACTGTGCAAGCCTAAGTCAATATGTGAAAATCCGGTGCGAGATGCAGGAGTGATACGATCGAAAAGGAAATTCGGTTTCGGGATGAAATGGGTAATTGACAGAAATGGGGAGATGGAAGTGGAAATTTTGAGAAATGGAAGAAATTGAGGTAAATTCGGGGTGAAAATCGGGATTTAAAAGAAAGTTGTAAAAGAATTGTTGAAAATAAAAAGGAAAATTTGAGGAATTGTGTGCGAATTGGTGGAAATTCGTGATTTACGAATTAAAGATAAGAATGAAAGTAGTTACACAATGAATTCACATTCGCAACACTGAAAAACCCGTAAAAAACTAACTTTTAGACTTAAAGAAATCGTTTAAGCAACACAAACGAAATGTCATAATTCAAGGGCAAACTTACGAATCTCCCTCTTAAATTCGTTGCAAACAAACATCACATTCACACAATAAACATTTTTCTTTCAAAAAAAGAGACCCCCATAACGGTCCGCACGATTTGCATATTGTCAACTCTTCACAAACATCGCTCGCGTTCTGGGAGAGCGTGAAAAAAATAATAGATGCAGGAAATTTTTAGAGTGGTTTGTGTCCTAAGTGAGTTTTTCCCCTCATCTCATCCTGAAGTGAGAAAAGATTCTTGACTCGACTCGTCTTCTTTGCGTTTGCGTGACGTGTTTTGTGGGGGAGTTTTGCTCCTATTGACAGCTCGTGGTGGCGTGTCACACGGGCCGCGATGACAGCCAAGAAATTTTGTGACTTTATCGGACGCGTGTGTGCCACTGCATAAATGGCTGTTGAGGGGGAGGATGAGGGTTGATGCGGCACGGAGCGTCTGGTTGGAGCGTCCGTCGCGTTGCTGAAAAGAAGTGAGGCTTCCTTCCCCTCAACGTGAAATTTGTGCATGAAATGACACATTTGGAAATTTAATTTCCCTCCCTCCGCTTCGTTGTGTTGGGTGTCCGCGAGTGCTGCTTGTTGACGGCTGCTTGTGTTCCATCCCCTCCTCGACATCCCCCGCCTTCTTATCTTGACCACACTCTGTAGGGGAAAGGAAAGGATAAAAACACAAATCCGAAGTGGGGTTCACAGTGAGAATGAGCGTGGTTTTTTTTACAGATGTTGGGGGAATGTTGTGGTAAGGTTGTGGAAAAGTTTTTTTTATTATATTTTGTGATGTTGGAAAAGTGAGAAAATGTGTTGAAATAACAATCAAGCAAAATAAATTTCATTAAAACATCATTGCAACAAAATTACCGTGGCATTTTTGCATTAATTCAACACTTACAAACTTTTATTTTAACAAAATTTATGATATTTAACACAACCTCGACATTTAGTATTAAAATGTACACTCATTTCTTTTATCGTTATTTATTTATCTATTTAATGGATTCCGTGTAAACAAACGGCACAAAAAAGGCGGCGTCACACGGTGCGCAGCAATTGACACTTGAGTGGAATTTGCGAGTAAGCAAAGGATTAAATCTTCAATTCAGTCGTGGACCGTGGTGACGACGAGGATTAAAGCTGTATAAACGTGTCCCAACCCACCAACGACGGATTAAAAGGGTTTCCTGTCACTTTAAGACCTTGGAATTAAAAAAGACGGCGAGTTGAATTCATATTAATATTTGCCGTTTTTTTCTCGACGATGATTTATCTTTTCCTTTTTTCTCCATCTCGGACTGTTTAAGTTTGGACACTGTGGCCCTATTCACTGTGCAATTAGTTTTATCTGTGCCCTAACGCAATAAATCGAGAGCGTAGGCGGATGAAGGCGGACAGTAAAGTGCCCCATACAGAGGAAACAAACTCATGGTCACATTTTTTTTCCTTCTTTTATTTATTAATCATTTATAAACAGTTAAGTTGTGAAATGTTTATTAATATAAATGAAATGATTTCATCAGATTAAAATAGAAACATGATGTGTCAATTTGAAATGTTAAAAGTTTCAAAAAAAATGACAAAGTTTTAAATTTAAGTTTTGAAATTTTTATAAATATAAATTTAATATAAAATTTTATAAAATTATTGTTATCTTTTTGTTTCCTATTGGGACGGATTTTCCTCATCGATTTGGGCTGAAATTTACATTTGATTTTTTTTTTAACAGTGGAGGATATGGAATATGGGTAAATAGGATTTTCCTAGCGGGAAATCCGGGAATCTGGCATCTTGAGATGTTCACTTCATTGAAAAAAAAAATTAAAACCTCTCTATAACAAATTTAAGCCTTTTTCATGTAATTTGCATTTAAAAACGAATTATCAAACCTCGCATTGATTTATTTCGTATAGATTTTTATTTCTTTCATTTTTTTTTCCTTTTTTTTTTTTTTTTTTTGTATTCCCTAGTGCAATCCAAATCCAATATTGGAGCTCGGATGAAACAGAACAAATAGAATTTTCTTCACAATACTGTATTAAAGTAATGATTAGCGGCAAATCAGCTTTGAGAGGAAAGCAGGAAAAAATTGATAAGAGAAAAGGATCTAATGTACTTTATTCCCCTGATTTCCAGGCATACGGCGTTCGCTGTGCGCTGAAACAATTTACGTCACGTGCTTCAATGTTTGCACGACTCGGTCCAAATTGGTCCAAAATTACCGCTGGATTCCAATTAGATTTTGGGACTTTAAGGTGGCCATCTATTGGCAGATCGTGTTAATAGACTCTTCGCTAATGAAAATATGTTAATGTAATAATGATTTCATAAGATTTTTCCGTCTTCAAAATTTTTTAGAAACTTCCACTCATAGATATAAATAAGGAATCGATCTATCTGTCTATCTATTTAATCGCCGTGCGCGATCAGAGGTTTGGTAATTACTCGATGACGTGGGAAAGGCGAACAGGTGGCCATTTTTCTTGGAGTGTTCATAAAATTGAGTCATTATGATCGTGGAAGAAAGATTGGGATGAATTTTTTATCGTTAATGTTAATGACAAATGGCATTTTTCTAGGAGTGGGGTTGGGGGGAGGGAGTTATTGAGTTGGAGAGGTTTGATGTTTTCTTACCAGAGAGCGCTGTTTTAGAGTTTTGCGGTTAGTTGTTTTGGAAGGGAAGTTTGTGAGCAGGAAAAATGAGGGCGAATGGGATTATGCGGTCGAATGAACGGACTTGTTGTCTGATGCAAGGGCCACTTTAGCCACGCTTTTTTGCACACCCACCTGTCTCTCATTAAAATGTTGTGGTCAGTGGTTTATGAAAATCCTCCTCGCCTCTGAAATTGCTAATAATGACAACACCTTGCAGTGTGTTTTGTGTCGTTATGGATGTGAGCAAGTTTTGTTGTGTTGTTCGAGTTTGTTTATTGTGTGCTTTTGTGGCTAGATTTTGTTAGTTGTGTATACAATAGTAATAAAATTGAGATTAATTATTGTTTCTGTTGTTAGGTTTGTTTTTTTATTGTTTTTAAAAAAAGCTATTGTTGAATTGTAAATTTTTATTATTGGAAATAGGTTTTTGTTAAGATTCAGATTTACAATAAGAGACTTTACGGACTGCGGAAACGTGAGAAATTGGCTTTATATTTATAACTTACAAAATTCATTGTTGAACTTATGTTTAACGTGCAATTTGAAATTTATACGTTATAGTACACAATACGTGTCACTTTAAAACAATAATTTAATTTGTTATTGAAAATTGTTGCTATCTAAAGTATTGTTGATTACACCTTAAATAACTAAAGTTCTTTGCTAAGTAATTTACTAGATAACTGTCACTAAGAACAACTCCTACTGATTTTTAACAATATACATTTCAAAATGGTTTTATTTATTATTGAATTGAATTGACCAAGATAAAATTCAACAACTGAACAGTAAAGACGGATGTCGAACCTCTTGAATGATACCTTAAAGTCGAGGTAAATGTTGAGTCAGCAGCGAGCAACTTGACCGAGGTTTGTGTTTATTTAACTAAGGTGAGGTGCGCACTTGTGAGACTCGGGACGCTTGTGCAAATATAACCCCGAAAGAAAAGGATGTGTAGAAATGCATCAGTGCATGAAGGATTGGATTCACCGCCATCTTCGTGACGCGCAATGTCTTTGATTGATGAAGTAGCGTTTTCCTCTCGTTCAGGTCAAGAAAGGGGGAAGGAAGAGAAGTCATGGGAGACTGGAGCCACACGTAAACTGACCACTGTCCACTGCTAGATGGGCCATGTGGAACTAAATTGAGGAACTTTAAAAAGGGGGGAGAAAAAGGGGGTTTTGGGAGGAAACTCTCACGATGGTCGTCAAAGGGAGTGGTGGACATTGGTGAAATATTGAGGAATGGCCACTGGAAGGGTCAGGTGGAATGGGGTGGGAAACCTGGGAAAAGGGGGTTGAGGATGAAATAATGAAGTTTAAGATTTAGGACTTTGTCAAAAAGAGATGTATTGGAAATGGTTAACGAGAGACATAATCGGATTAAGAGAGAACAAATCACTTATTAATTCTGAAGAGTTATATTGTCTGTCTCACATGAAGATGTCACATATTTAAAATATGCAGCACAAAATGAATTAAAAACAAATGTGTAGTTTTCAGCGTCAC
Organism: Geophilus truncorum; assembly: GCA_034695745.1. Taxonomy (NCBI): domain Eukaryota; kingdom Metazoa; phylum Arthropoda; class Chilopoda; order Geophilomorpha; family Geophilidae; genus Geophilus; species Geophilus truncorum. The sequence continues at coordinate 8,599 of JAQFZP010002369.1, read as the reverse complement.
GCAAAGTAGTCCGCGCTTATTCGTTAGTACGAACCATTGTATGTTATTCAATTTTTTTAAATAATAAATTGGTTTTTAAGTACGGGTCTTGTAACTTGGGTGTTTATATGGCATTTTTGTGTAAGGTGTCAAAGATCCATACTCCTCTTTCTCTACACACAGAAATAAGGGTGTTTAGAGGATGTAAATAATACTAAAACCAATTTTACAACAGTCACCATAATAAATGTAAATTTACACTCTTTAGACATTTTTTAGCTACATTTTAGTGTAACTTAACATCTTTATCCGTGTGCGACAGATGACAGAAAAGATGTACACTGCAGGACAATTACGTGCAAACTGACTTCCTTACAGTATTTCTATGTGTGTACTAATCTAACAGGATAATGTCAGTAGTGTTAAATTCAGCTGAAATTATATGGTTAAATGTGGAAGCAATGGGATTTAGACTGCTTAGTCTACATCTGTTACAATTTACAATTGTAAGTTTTATGTGTCCATTTTACTCGTGTACCTGTGATCACTCAGAAATTGTCTAGAGCAAATGTAGAAAAAGCAATATATTAGCATAAGTCTTGTAAATCTGATTGGTTCTTGGGTCATTTTTGACCCTTAAGTCTAATTTAGCAGCAACAAAGGGTAAAGCAAGTAGCTAGTTGCAGCAGCATTTTACTAATTGCACACTGGCATTGCGTCCAGAAGAGTGTTTTGTTCTCTTGTCAAAGAATGTTTTGAAGGATGCCAGACAAGACGCAGGAAGATAAAGGGGGTTGTAAAGTTTTTGGTGGTTGATGGTGGTGGTGGTGGTGGTAAATATTGGCGTGAGTCACAAAAGCCAAGATTAATTGTAATTACAAAGGAATTTGAAGTATGAAACGAGGCACGTCGCGTGAATGGGCAAACACTTTTCTCCTTCATTCACTAGTCGATGCAGGCATGTGTGTATACGCATGTTGTTTGTGATCTCCTCTGGAATGTTTGCATCAAAGTGCTTTCCAATTTGCACTTTTACAAAAGGGGATGCAACAGCGTTCTGCTGCCGAGCAAAAGATGGCGTGAGGAATGCAACAAGAAGTAACTCATTAACCAAACACATAACTTCATGCAAAAAATATCTTGCAAATAATAAGATACAAGCAAAGTTGTTATTGTCATCCATATTGCAAAATTATAGTCTACAAGGAATTTTATAAATGTTTTAAATAGTTTAGGATACAATTTTAGATGTGGGAAATAGCAAGAAAATTATAAAATCTAACTAAAACAGCATAAATTGTATTCTGTAAATTTATTTTGTTAACTTTACAAAGGTAGGATATTCATTTTTAGCTCTTGTTTAATAAAAAGTCAAATCACGATTGGGCCACCAATTTTTTCACTAGGACTTTTTAGCCACTTTATTATTATATTTATATTTATATTTATATTTATATTTATATTTATAATTATTTGTTAGTTGTCATTTTTGGTTTCACTTTAAGTGGACTATGTTAACATAAGGAAATAATTGATGATTTTTAAAATGGCTCTTATAATAGGACTCGATTGTATTTTAGCGTCACCCAATAACGTAGAAATCACTTATAAAAAAGTGTAAATTTATATTAATAATAATAGTTTTTCATTTTTTCCCATATTTATTTTTTGAAAAATGCATTTCTACTTTTGTTTTGTTTATGATTGATTTGAGCGGAAATTGGGTTACAACAGGAGCAGAGAGTCCGCCTCTGGTTTTGTGGTTTGCATCTGTTTGGTTTGTGGCCTCTGCTGGACTGGGGGCATGGGAAAAGTGTATTTTGACTAATGAGTGAGTGCCCTTTGGAATTCTACGATTGCCAGAGCGTAATGTGGCTTTGTAGTAGCCGTTCTGCATGGTTTCCATGAAATGGCCGGCTGATTTTTTTCTCTTTCCGTTTTTCAAATTTGCCATTTCATTTTTCCGTTGCGTGTTTTCCATATTGTCCGTTATACATGTCTGGGTTTTATGTAGGACTCCATCACTCTTTTCTCTCTTGTATCTCATTTTACCCTCGTAACCCTTGACCCCATTAAACTCAGTTTGCACATTTCCATGCAGGTGTGTGTCGAAGCCATTTTTTATTTGTTATTTTTATTTTAATTTATTTCTCAGCTGTTTTATTAGTTGGCCCTTAAAAGGAGGTACGGCATAATGGATGATGCATTATGGTATATGTGCATTAGATGATGTTGCCTAAGTATTCATAAATTAATGGAAAAAAATTATAAAGTTTAGCAATTTTTTTTTTTTTTTGTCAAATAGGTTTGTAAGTTAAATTTTAGGATTAGTTTCTGTGAAATTAGTGAAAATCTTAACTTAGACCTCATTTTATTTAAAAATTTGGAATTAGACTTAATATTTTTGTTTTATAAATTACAAATTTCGGGGTCATTTTTTAATTTACTATTTTTTTATAGGAAACTAAATTTATAAAAGTTTATATTTTAACTCAAAAAAATTATTTTTGATGAAATTTAGCTATTATCCATTTTTTGATAAAATTTTAATTTGGATGTCATTTTGAATAAATTATATTTATGAAATTTTCCAAAATATTTCTATTAAAAATGAAAATTTTACTAAATTTTATAAATCTTTAAACAAAAATTCCATTTTAGACATCTTTTTTCTTTTTTTTTTAGACTACAAAAACACATAAAATAGGCCTATTTTTAAGTCATTTTGTATCCAAAACTTCTTTTTGTTCACAACATCAAAATTTTTTTTTTTTTTTTTTTTTATATATAGTAACACGAAACTCAACACCGCATTTTTAGAGCTCTAAACTTTCAATACACTCGTTCGCATGGATTTGTCTTGCATTTGAATTTTGAATGCTCCACTTTATTGGCTCATCATTTTCTCCCCTTTTTTCTCTTCTCTTCTCTTCTATTTCATTCCATCATCATCATCTTGTTCTTTTCTCTCGATGCACAACTCGGGAGTGCATCTCATGTCCGCCCACGAATCCACAGCCAAAGAATGACAAAAGGGGAAATACAACCCTTTGACAAAAGAAATGCTAACGAGCTGTCACAACACCAGAAAAGACAACTTTACCTCCAACAAAAAAATGTATTCAAACAACGGGTACATTTTCCCTCGAAACCCAACACGCTGCGCATGCGCATCAAATATAAATAACAAAATCTCCCATTTTTTCCATTATCTCAACAGATGTCGCTTTTTAAAAAATAAAAAAAAATTGAAATACCCTCCTTTCAATACCCCCTAGGGGTGTTATGAATGCCCCATCTTTAAACAATCCACCTGTTGACAGGTTTGAGAAGCTCTAGAGGTGAAATTTTTTCCCTTTTTTGTCCTTTTGGTGCAATATTTAGTGTAAAAAGTAAAAAAATAGACGCAAGTGGCCGTGGGACCCCCTGTCGGTTCCCTGTTGGTCTCTTTGTCCTGACCCTTCCCCTTTTTCCTTTTTGGCGTGTCTCACTCCCTGACCTTTTATAATGAGAACAAGACCCCGATGTTTCTCAAGCATATTTCTCCCCTCGCTTTGCAGAGTCCCCAGGTGGTATTCAAGTATTCCGCCGTGTTTCGTGTCCATCTTGAACTCTACCTTTTTATCAAACTTCTTTTCTAATTCTAAAGATTGTAAGTTCAAAGAGGGGCTGGGCACTGAAGGGTGTGTGGATGATTTTTCTTTGCGAGTTTGCGCCGAAAGTGGATTAGTGTCAGCTAGAATTAAAATTAGATGATGAGATGATGTTGGTTGCGACTTGGAAGGGGTAAACTGAAACATGGGAAGTGAAGGTGAAGTTTTGGACAAAGGGGTGTAAAAGTTTTTATAATTTTTTGCATTTATTTTATGTATATACTGTATGTGTAAATTTGGACTTTTTTGTTGCAAGTTTTTGTAAATTGTAAAATTTTAATATTTTATACAATTTTTTTATTTTCAAACAATCTTTTATTTAATTTTGTTACATCAATTTCCCTGTGCGGCATTATTTTCAAGTTTCTCTTATGCAAACGCGCCGCTACATTTTAGTTTTCATTATTAATACCAGGTAGAAAAAATAAACATGGCTACCGAGTACCCTGGCGGAAGTGCAGAGCTGGTTTCGGCTGGAAGATTTATTAATTTCGTCATTAAAATCATAAGTATTAACGATGATCTTTTATTAGAGGTATACATCTGACCATTTAAATTTAAAAATTAGCATTTTTCTGCAACATTGTATCAAAACAAGACGTGGAATGGAGAAGCAATTTCGGATGCCGTCATTATGAAGAAATCATAGCGAGTTTGTCACAGAAATGTTTCACCGACTGGACGTAAGATGCTTCAACATAAAATGACTTATTAAACTGATCTTAAAATACTTTTATTGAATTTTTTACCCTGAAGGTATCAAATACGGCTTCGAACGATGATTCAACTTCCATTTTAAAACAAGTAAGTATTTACTTAAATTAATGAAAAACTAACAAATTAAAAAATTGCAAAACGAACTTTCAGTTTGTCGTCACTTCCGTGGAGAAAAATGAGAAGATTTTATGAGGTTCGTGCACGTTCAGACAATTTACTGCATTAAATTTTGGGAAATGAAAATGGAGGGAAAAGGGCGAGGAATAGTCGCAGCGAGTTCTAAAGTCGGGATTTGAAAGTTGATTAGGGCGATTATTAAATAGAGATTGGGTTTAATCTAGTGACCGGGTTTGTGGTTTTGTCTTAGCTAAATCTACAATGACTACCTTTTCTGAATCATTGATCAATGATTAATGTTAGTTGCATATAGCAAATGCTATTTTACATTGCAATTACATTTCTAAAATTATTTTAAACATTTCGAACACGAATACAAACCAAAACCAATACCAAACAACAAATTTACATCACTTTACACCCGAAAACACACGCACTCAACACAATTTTCAAAACAGGAACCCAAGTGGACATTTTTATTCCAGTTATAAATCTCCATTCTCACTCTGACTCATTTACCCCGATATTCGGGCTGAAAGGTGGTGGGTCTGTTTGAGGACTTTCCTTCCAACCCGATGCAATAACATAAAAACCCGGCAAGGCACAAACCCCCAATTTGTCTCACCGGACAAGTCGCTCGGAAAGAGAGAGTTGAAACTCCCAATCACAAACAACAGCTGCTTTCATCACTCAAAAACTCTGATTTACACCCAAAAACCCAAAAACTCCCTTTTACCCCTTAGAAAACCCCTTTTTCCCCTTACGGAACACCTTTATACCCCATTCTGACATTCTGCAACGGTCCCTGCACAAGGTCTATTGTGCATTGCCTCACCCGAGGTCAGGGACCTCGACCTCTGACCCCGGTTCGGGGACCCTTCTTTGCAGCAAAAGGTGGCAGAGCATAACCTTCAGCTCGAAAACGTCTCCAAACTGACAGATCGACCCGCACAGGTGACCTCAGGCGCGAGCCTCTCGATTTCCAAAGGGGGGGACCAAAGGGGTTCCACGGAAAAAAAATATATTTTTTTGTCATCTCGCAACAATAGCAAAAATCAACCCAGAATGGGGGGAAATGGAAAATGGAAATGTCCACAGATGACCAAAAAAAAAAAATTGTTATTGGGCATGCGCAGGTGGCATTTGCATGCATCCATTTACTGGCTCCATTTGTAGCGAGGGGAAGTGCGACCACGACTAACGGTTCATAACGTGCAAATCTCAGGCGAGGTCAGTGAGAACGGAGTGTGGGATCTTTTTTCCGGGGGTTGGTGGAGGGGTGCGGGGGAGACGGGGTGGCTGTGGACGTGATTGAAAATTTATCGGGCGTCCAGCACCGCGCTGCACTGCATTGCAAACGGGCTTTTGCCGCTCGGACGGGTGGAATTTGCCTCTATCGCATAACAAGTAGAAGGCTCGCGATGGATTTGCTCGGGATGTCGAAGAGAGAGAGAGGAAACGATAAATTTTCATGGATTTGAGCGGCCGGGAAGATGGTGTGCAGATTTCTCTTATTGGACGATGCGGAGATTTTCTTTTTATGCACGTGGGAATCGAGGGGGTTGAGAAATGGAGAAGGGAAAATGATGAGACGAACAAAATAATAAAAAAAGGAATTTTTTTATATTTTCATAGAAAAAGAATTTTGATGATGGAAATTTTTTTTTTTTTTTTGTTGAGTTGGGTTTTTGTAAAAGACGAGACGAGGAAGTGTTATTTTCACTCTGGTAATATCGGGCTGGTTTTTTCTTGTCGATTGATGTGTGAGAAGGCGAGTGCAACCCTGTAATCTGTTCACTCGTGGTCATGCAACCCTTTGGTACTCCTTCACCCTCCACTCTCGGATTTCTTTTGTGCGAGGTGCAAGTCATGCGGAGTCAAAGGACTTTAAGTGCATGACTTGAGTTTGTAGGCGGGTGATCGAAGTTTAAGACTCGTGTTTCGGTGCAGGAAAAAATGATAATTGTATTAATAAAATGTTTGGATTTAAATGGGGGAGAAAGGGAAATTTATGATGGGAAATGTTCTGTGTCCATTTGGATCTTTAGAATTTTTTTTTTATTTATTTTATTATTTTTTTTGGGTGATGGTAAATGTGTAATGATTCAGTGCTCGTCAAGCGTGAAACCTTAATTGAAAACTAAGGGAAGTTGCTGTTTTTTATTCATGAGTAAATGAAGTGCCATGAATCTAAGAGTGAAAATTTTATTGTTTTTTAACACAAATTGCTTTTTGGAGCGGTTTAAAGTGGCACTTCCGGTTTGATAGGATTTTTAAAAATTCTAGACACTTAGTATAGGTGTGCAAGTTCGTGATCCTAGAGTTTTAAGTTTGTTGTTCAATTGAAAGTGCTATTTTAGGTTCCTCCAAAATGGAGTTTTTGTGACAATGAAATTCGAATTTCAATTTGAAAAGGTGTAAAATACAACTTCCGGTTTGGCAAATTATTTGAAATTTTTTAGATTCATATTTTGAGTTTTAAATGTAGAAGACAAAAAATTTTAAAGTCACGAATCTAACTGGAAGTAGCATTTAAGATCTTGTCAAATTGATGTTATTTACTAGCATACACAACGAATTTACAGGGGCAAAACTACCCTACCGGTTTGTTTGGAGAATTTAAATTTTCAGAATATCTACCACACATTTAGTACTCAGTGTCCTTAAAATTTGAAACTAAAAATTAAACCGAAAGTGGCATTTTAGTTCGTTTTAAATTCACACATTTACTGGTACAAATTGCAAACAACGAATTTGGAGGGGGAAAATATGGCACTTCCGGTTTGTCTAGAGTTCTTAAATTTTCAGGATACTTACACTACTTCACATCTAATACTCGATGCTCGGTGCCCCTAAAATTTGAAATCAAAAATCAAATCGGAAGTGGCATTATATTCCGCTCCAAATTTCAAAATATTCCATTTTTCCCCTCATCTCAACGGTTAAAATGCATCAAAATGGAGGCAAAGTGATAATTCAGGTATTTAAAAAGGGCAAATAAAGGTATTGGAAGTCAAGACGCGTGTTTTTCACGCCAAGAATAACAAGGAGGAGTCGGTCTGTCACTACCACGCCCAATCCTAAAACCGGGGACAAAAGTTGACCTTTTCTCCCGCTGGGGCAAAATGGGGTCCGAAACTCGGAGAAGAAAGGCTGAGGTGTTGTATACACGACCGGCGCTAAGATGGACAGCTTCTGACTTCCCCATACTTTGATCCAGTGTTCGTTGACCCACACACCTGACGCGCGCGTCTTCTCCTTGAAATCGACAAACAAAGTTGGCCCCGGTCAACGTTTGTTGACTCTAAAAACTCGAAAACTATGTGCAAAGTAAATTAAAGTCACCTATTTGCTCCCGAGACCCTGGTGGCAAATTTGAGAATGAAATAATGACAGTAATAACCGCGTAGAAGCAGCATTTTCGCACTTGACAAGTGAATAAAGAGTTTTTTCAAAGTTAACTTATCAAGTGAAGGCGCTAAGACCATCTGGTTTTTCTAGTGGCAATTAGTGGAACTAGATGAATGTCTTTCCTGCACAAAGTGTAAAATGACTGACTTTCTCACACCCATTTTGGGCAATTACTTTTGGCCACGCTACAAGAATTCCGCGACCCTCGAGCCTTGCTGCAGGGATTTTTTTTTTTTTTTTTTTTTGCTGTTTTCGAGGTTCAGGACGCGCGAGTAAAACACCGAAACATGCGATGTTCAACTTCAACTTCGTGTTGTGTCAGACTGTAATTTAGTTTGACTGATAAATTCACCCTACCTTGATAGGAGTTTTTTTTTTCATAGAGATTTTGGTGTTGGAAAAATTAAAAAAAGAAAAAGAAAAATATTTATTAAATTTCAAAATTATTTTTAAAATTTTGCAAAGATTTTGAATATTTTAAAATTTGGCAGCCAAAACTCAAAAGTTTGGTTTGAAATTTAAAAAATATACTAATAAATATCCATAATATCAAAATGCCTCAAATATATCTAAACCAAAATATAGTACTCAAAATATTCCAAAATTACTAAAAAAAACATCTAAAAATTTAACATTTTATTTATTTACTAGCATTTTACCCGTGCTTTGCTACGGGACACAGAAGCGTGTTTTTTTCCTGGGTTGTTGCTTTTTATGTAGGT
>JAQFZP010002368.1:0-13949 GCA_034695745.1 Geophilus truncorum | reverse complement strand
GTTTAAACTTGAATAATAATTTCTGTGTTTAATAAATGGTTTTTAAAACTTTAAATATCTTTTTTAACAAATTTAATAAAAAAAATGAAAATGTTGTAGTAAAAGCTTGTACGGTACTTCATGTAGCATTGTCAACCCTCTCCCGCGTGTTCTCGGTGGTAACAATGCATGCACAATGCGAGTTCATGTTCTGAGCATCCCAGTTGTTCATTGCGGGGAATCTAAAAAGGACTGGTCAAATGTTTTCCACATCGGGGTACATTTGGGGCATTCCTTTCAAATTTGGTGGAAATCGCGCCGCAACTAACCGAGCCTATCGAAAGACACATACACACACACCCAGACATGCGCAACTGAGGCTTATATACCGATATAGATTGTTAAATATTTGTATCGAATCATTATTTATTTAAATGTGCTAATCCCTTTTTTTCCTGATAGTAATGTTCAGTGCAGCTTCACTGCAAACCATTTTAATGATTAATACTAAAATAAATATAATAATAAAAAGGATTATTCAAATATTTATATAATTTATAAGTTTAATATATTAAACTTCAACCTAAAAACAAACAAAAATTTATTTATCGTATTCACAAAGCAACTCTCTCTTTACAAATTTCTGTCTTAAACAATCCACATCGACTCCATCTTCATACGTATTTCTTATTTAATTTGGCCGCAACTTAACTCGTTGCAGCTTAATATTCGCACTTTTCACTTCTTCCCGAATATCAAAACCGAGACTACACTCTTTCTCCACATCGAAATCATCCATGTCAAACGTAACACCAATTCCACACTTCAATCCCTCGATACCATTCCTAAAAATAAAAATATATAAAACAATATAACTTTCACGTGTCTGAAAATCAGAGTTTACTTGACCTTTAACTAAATTCAGTACCGTACCATGCAATCATGATTTCATTATAAGCGGTGGACAAACCAATTCAAAATCATGTCAGTTATTATAGAAGATATACAGTAGAAAATAAGACATCTTCAAATAATGACCAAATTTTTATTTCAAAACAAAAAAATATTATAATGCAATTTACAATATTTTTTTATTTAGAAAATAACGTGATACGGCAACGTAGCCCATTTTACGATTCTGTTCTTTTCACGCAATGAAAACTAATTCCACATCCAAATTCCTGTCTTTTACATAATCCTCAACATTCTTCCAAGCTCGATCATCAATAAATTGGCAAGTCTTGACTCTCAAATACCTCAACGGGTTATCCATTTGCAAAATAGATAAAATAGGCCTTTGACTAACCAAGTTACAGCGCGAAATTCGCAAATCTACTAAACACTGCAGTGGATTCAGTGCTAAAAGTTTCATAATCATTTTATCACAAATATCGTTGCACTTTTTTAATATAATCGTCTCAATTTTCACAGCGTTTCTCAATAAACGTATTATTAGACACTCTTCATCTCGAGGAACAAAATCTTCTGTTTGCAAAGAACATTTGCATAGTATCAAACGTCTCAAATTGCTGAAGGAATTCGGTTGCACTTGTTGATTTGTTCTATTTACAAAGGACATACGAATCAAGCGTAAATTTGTCAGGGACGGGAAACATTCGTCAATTAGGGCAAGATCGAAGTTTTGTATCGTAATTAGCTCAAGATTAGTCAATGTTATCGTCACAGTTCTCAATGACTTAGCAATGACATCGTCAAAGACTATGTCTTCGCCGTCCGAATCAACTTTAAGATTTGTTATGTTTGGAAAAAAAGAAAGATCACAGCTTGTGTCTGGAGTGTAAACTATGTCACTTGATATAAGAGGAAATTTGCGGCCTTGAACGGCCGCCCAACTGATAATTTCATTCCATTCGCTGTCGATGTAGAATGTCTTCAAATTCGGAAAACTGTTCAATGCAAGGAAATAGGTCGATGCACGAAAGTAACATAGACAAAGATCTAAGAATTCGATTTTCGACGCCACTTGTGATGTTGCCAACATAATAATGCCGCCGACGGTTACATCAGAACCTTGTAAATCGAGATGTGTCAAATTGATGCAATAACGGCCAATTGCGCACAAAATCGCGTCATCGCAGCTGTCACATAATGCAAACGAAATTTCCTTCAAGGTTGTCGTGCTTTGGAAAAGAGTAACTAAAGAATTTAAAGGCAGTTTTTCGACAGAATTTTGGTTTTTGTCAACGCCCAGACTGATTTCGGTGAGGTTTTTGCACACGGTGTTGATTCTATTGACAATTTCAGGAAAACTTAGATCGAATTCGTAAACACTGTCGAGTTTTCTTGTGGTGCAATTGATAAAGATGGAGGCAGACATAATGGATGGAAATTTGAGATGTAGATCGCGCCGTCGTTCGTAGAAGTCGTTTATGAGATAAAGTGGAAGAATTTTCATCTGGTTTTGAAGTTCATCAAAGTTCATCGCTATTACTTCAAAACAATGGGTTTCTAAATTTTTAATTTTCACTGATTTTATTCGCGGCATTCTGATGTTCAGGCGATAGATCTATAGTTAAACATGATATTTTTAGAGAGTGTCAAACGATGATTTGTTTTGACTTACCGACCTTAACGTATTTATAACGAAATGAAATGATTTCTACGAAAAGTGAACGGCAGATTAGAATCGAAATTTGACAAAGAGAAGCGCGAGCCAAATACGGCGTTGAATAGTGACGATTTGCTGAATCAATATGTTGAGCAAAAGCGCTTTTACAATTTAACAGAAGAGCGGGAAATTAGAAAATTAGAAACTAACAAGTTGTATGTATGTAAATTTAAATTATGACTCGCGTAAATACATCGATGATGTAAAGATAATAATATTTAAAAGCTATTTTATTTTTTATTGATTTTCTATCCAATTTTACTGTTTGACATGCAAGAAAACTGCATCGGAGTTTTTCTGGATTTTTTTAAAGTTGGTGTCAGCTGATGACAGTCAAGTGCATTAACAGCATTGGAAATGAAGTAAAAGTGTTATTTTTGAGTTGTGGATCATGTTGTTTTTACCTTTTTAAATTAGTTGTTGTGTTTTGTTGCAGTTTGTGGTTTGGTTTAGTTGATCAAATTAACGAGCTGTTCACAACAGTTAAGACAACAAAGTTTAATTTGCTTTCTGGCCACCGTCATGATTGATAAATCGCCAAAGCGAATTATCTTAATGTTCAAAGTTTTAAACAAATAAAACTTTGAACTTTGTTTCTAATATTATATAATGAATTGTTAAAAATTTATACTACTGTGTACAGAATCATTATTTATTTAAATGGCTGCCCCCTTTTTTTTTCCTGATAGTAATGCTTGGAGCAGCTTCACTGCAAACCACTTTAAGAATTAATACTAAAATAAATAAATATAATATTAAAAAAATTACATTCAAATATTTATATAATTTATAAGTTTTACTATATTAAACTTCAACCTTAAAACAAACAAAAATTTATTTACCATATTCACAAAGCATTAATTACAACTCTACTTTACAAATTTCTGTCTTAATCTTAAACAATCCATACTTTCTTATTTCATTTGGCGGCAACTTAACTCGTTGCAGCTTAATATTCGCACTTTCCACTTCTTCCTGAATATCAACACCGAGAGTACACTCTTTCTCCACATCGTCATCATATATGTCAAACGTTGCCGACAAGTTGCTCTTCAAAGGACAAAGGTCGTCGTTAAAACCCGAGACAGAGGCCACTTTACAATTCCCAGAATAAAATAAACGCGTTAAACGCTTCTTTTAACAGTTCTATTTGTATTTTAAACGTGCCAAAGTTTATTGAAAAAGTGTTTAAGTAGGAAATATTTCAATCAAAGTTATATAAAATATATTTATTTATTCGAGTTTTCACAAGATTTGATTCGTATGTCCTTTGTCGATAGACGGTATCACCAAGTGCGGCCGAATTCGTTCAGCAATTTGAACATCAAATTGCTGAACGAATTCGGCCGCACTTTAGTGATACGTCTATCGACAAAGGACATACGAATCAAGCGTAAATTTGTCAGTGACGGGAAACACTCGTCAATTATAGCAAAATCAAAGTTTTGTATCGTAATTAGCTCAAGATTAGTCAATGTTTTCGTCACAGTTCTCAATGACTTAGCAATGACATCGTCAAACACTATGCCTTCGCCGTTCGAATCAACTCTAAGATTTCTTATGTTTGGAAAAAAAGAAAGATCACTGATTGTGTCTGAAATGTAAAATATGTCACTTGATATAAGAGAAAATTTGCGGCCATGATCAGCCGCCCATCTGATAATTTGATTCCATACGGCGTCGATGTAGAATGTCTTTAAATTCGGAAAACTTTCCAATGCAATGAAATAGCCCGAGTTGTCCAAGGAACAGCCACAAAGATCTAAATATTCGATTTTCTGCGCCATTTGAGATGCTGCCAACATATGGATGCCGATGGCGGATACATTACCGCAACCATACAAGTCAAGGTGTGTCAAATTGATGCAATAACGGCCAATTGCCCACAAAGTCAGATCTTCGCAGCAGCCACAAAATACAAACGAAATTTTCTTCAAGGTTGTAGTGCCGGTGCCTTGGAAAAGAGTGCTTAAAGAATTGAAGAGCCATTTTTCGACAGATATTTGGTTTTTGTCAACGCTCAAGACTGATTTCGGTGAGGTTCTTGCACACGGTGTTGATTCTATTGACAATTTCGGGGAAACTAAGATCGAATTCGTAAACTCTGTCGATCATTCTTGTGGTGCAATTGATAAAGATGGAGGCAGACATAATGAATGGAAATTTGAGATGTAGATCGCGCCGTCGTTCGTAAAAGCACTGATTTTATTCGCGGCATTCTGATGCGATAGATCTATAGTTAAACATAATATTTTTAGAGTGTTAAACGATGATGGTTTTGTCTTACGTCGCATCGACCTTACCGTATTTATATACGAGATGACTTTTTTCTTCTGCGAAAAGAAAAGATTAGAATCGAATTTTGACAAAGAGAAGCGCGGGCCGAATGTGGCGATGCAATGGTGAATAGTGACGATTTGCTGAATCAATAAGTTACACAAAAACGCTTTTACAATTCAACAGAAGAGCGGGAAATTAGAAAATTAGAGTTGTACTGTACGCAAATTTAAATTATGGTAAAGATAATAACATTTAAAAGCTATTTTTTTTTTGATTGACTTTTTCCCCAAGTTTACTGTTTGATATGCAAGACAACTGCACCGGTGTTTTTCTGGATTTTTTGGCAAGTTGCAAGAGGCAATAAAAGAGGAAATTAAAGATTACGAAGTTTACTGTACGGTCTTCGGTCAAGATGTGTTTTACAGTAAAGCGTTTGGTTTCGAGAAAGGACCTCGGTTTGGCGGTAAGAGTTAATTAAAAGCGGTATAAGTGATAATAGGTTGAAAACTTTTAACCCTAAGTGCTACGTCTTGGTTAAGAACAATGAAAATGTCATACCGGTAGTGAAATTTATAGTAGACTAGCGCAAGTGCCCGTGCTTCGCTAGGGGATACAGGTGCACACCTATTCTGTTCCCATCCCGGCTTTTATTTTCTTCATTTTCCAGTTCATTTGTGCACTAAACGCTTCGCGACTCGCTGAGCTCGACGCACCTATTTTGTCTTTTGGTGTTAGCAGTGGTTAGTCCTCCTACTCATTAGCACTCACTGTGTTTGAATGTGAGGCTAATATGTACCCAAGTAGCTATATAAATCACTGTGTTTGCATGTGAGGCTAATGTTATTATACAGGCTGATGTTGTTGTAGCGACGACTATACATGTGCTTGCAACTGCATGTGCCATTGTCAACCCTGTCCCGCGTGTTCTCGGTGTTAACAATACTTGCGCATGCGATTTCGTGTTCGGTTGTCTATTTTCGGGGGACCAAACAGGGACTGGACAAATGTTTTTTCGCATTTCGATGAAGAATTGCATTTGGCGTGTTCCTTTCAAATTTGGTAAACTGAGCCTATAGAAAGACACACACACGCGCATACTAAGGAATATGTATATAGATTACGAATCTTTAGGTTGCACGCGATTTCCTAAAACAGACACTGTTAAAGTCCATTTTGTAACCAACTAACTTGTTAAATTTAATTTTTTAAATAAATAAAGAATACGGTAACTGGTTGCATATAGCAACAAGAAATCACTGTAATGTATTTATAAAACATATGGGCATTGTGGTAAAATGCGTCTGGTGTCAAATTATGATTAAAGTTAATATTTTTTATTTTATTTTTACTCTTAAATTTTAAACTACATAAAAGTCATTTTTATAAACGATGTTTGTAAATACAGTAAAATGTCATTAATTCTTCGAATCAGCAATCCAAAAAATTCGATGCCATCAAGACGTCTAGTAGGACTTCTTGGGGTTTGATGAGAAAGTTCGGTACTTCGACAGTACTGTTCGTATATTTAAACTTATACGCCAAATATTCACACACGACAATGAGAACGAGACTGGGAATTTCCCGTAAATGCACTTCGTTTACTTCGTCTTCGGCGCATTCGCATGGTCCAGTCAACATGGCTTTGATGGTCCCCGACAAAAACGCGTGTTCTCTTTTAATTATCATTTCGTGTCCGTCGGACGAAATCAGTTTGACGTACATCGAATCCGGTCCTTCGCAGTTTCCACAAATCTTTTTCTCCGTTTCGGTCGCAGTTGTTGTGATCGAATTTCCGTTCGATTCAGACATATTGTTGATTTTGGTAAACCAGAACTAAAAGTACTTCTGCTGTATAGAACAACTTCAATTTTCAGTGTTCGTGAATCGCTTGTATACAAATGTTGCTCACGTTTAAACTGCGTTTATCTATTCGTGCAAACTGGTCAAACGATAACGATTCTTGGACAGTGACCTATCAATTCCAAGTACCGGTTTCGGACAAACGACGAAAAAATGTTGATATTTACATCAATCAAGTAAGTTTAACTTTTCACTCGTACGGTACTTCTGACTAGAGCGGGACCCGACAGTTTGTTGTAAATAGAATGTAAAATATTTTTTAGGCACTTGAAAAACATAAATATTTATTGACTTTTTCTTAAATGCATTTCACAGCTAAATTTTAAGTTGAAATCGTAAATTAGACATCATCATCACGACGATGTTTATTAGCTTAACAACAAATGGCCATCCAACAAATGTGTGTGGTCGATGGGCAACTTGGGCATCTTTTTCTCGACAAGGTCACAGTAATCTTTTAACACCACAGATATTTGAACACAAATTTCAGAGCGCCGCTTGCCAATGCATCAAACCGAATCACGTTTATTTCATCTTTAGCAGCTTACTTCTGCTCGCTCAGCAACGACTGGATTCTCCTCGACCATAAGACCAATTGTCGCTCGATGAAGAGTTTTTTGTCGTCGACATCAACCATCTTGATGTATTTCGAATTAGAATTAGGTCCTACAAGATCGCTTTCTTTAATTTGATTCGCATCGAAGTCCATGTTTTCTAATTCAACCATTGCAAATAATTCGTGGAGTAAAGAAGTTAGGATTTGAAGAAAATGAAAGTAGAATGAAAGTAGAATGTCAAGTGACATTGTTGTTATAAGAATGATCGCGTGTACCGTACGTGAAACATGTGGTAATTGTCGGTAACAATCATATACGCCATTTTAGCATACTGTCATTTAATTTTGGTATTATTGAATATTGAATACCTAGCAATAAAACCACAACATTATGCTCATTGTTACATATTTGCCATTCTTTTTCCATCTTTCACCAGACTAGGCGAATTTCCTTTTGCTTCTATCAACGTCTAATAAACTAAGCCTAAATGGATGATGATGAAAAAGACGAGTAAGTCGCGTTTATCCTATTATCAGTAAATATTATCAGTAAATAGACTAAGAGTTTACTTTATTTACTTCTGCACAACACCTTCTAAATCTTCCACTTACAACTAAAACTTTACAACAGTTTGGCACTCGACGAGACCATGGAATTCGAAGATGGCGATGATCTACCAGAAGAGGAAAGCGCTGTACATATGAATATTAATAGTCTTGATCAAATTTTATTTCTGGTTTTCTTCTAGGACGAACACGAACAAGTGGACATGCTTCCTACATCTGAAAATTCAAATCAGAAACAAGCTGAAAAAGAGTATTCAAAACCATCAGAACCGCCCAAACGAATGACGACTCCTTTCCTGACCAAATACGAAAAAGCGAGAGTTTTGGGCGCAAGAGCATTGCAAATTGCGTAAGTAAAATAATTTTTTTTAAATTACAAATTTGTTATTAAATCGCGAATCTTTGGGTTGCACGCGATGAAAGACATTTTTTTTTTTAGGAAATTGCCACCAAATAGCGTTACTAATAATGTCTAAATATGTTGTTTTTACTCAAACTTGAACGAAAACATTTCATTTACCATATGGTTTTGATACGATTGCAGTAGTAATTTAATGTCAAAAAAGATTTAAAGATATTATTACTATTATTTCCACGATCTGGTGGCGATTTCTTAAAGTAGAGGTCTCTTCTTCTTATCGCGTTGGAACTTCCAACTTGGAATGGTATAACTAAAAAGAAAAACACTTTAAAAAAAATTTTATTTTTTTTTTTGATTCATAAATTTGATCATTTTGTGACCAACTTAATTTAAATTTTTAAGTGATAAAAATGTTAATCATAAATACGATAAAATATGTATCGAAAAATTACATTATACAGTCGAGTCCGCTTATAACGACATAAATATTTAGCCCCTGCATGTGAAGAACCCCGTTATAACGTTAATATATGTTTTATTGTGTGTAATTTATTTTATCTATGAAAGATGTACCAACTAAACATAGTCTTTTCTTATTTTATTACTTATTAAACTTCAGAGGCAGCAAAATTAAATTTTACTATGAAATCGTGTACAGCGTCAAAATGTCGTTACAACCAAAGTATCCGCTTATAGCGTCAAATTGACGTTATAAGTGGAGTCGGTTTTAACGACAATCGGTTATAACGACATTTTTTGGGCGGTCCCTTAAATGTCGTTATAATCAGATTTTCGCTATATCCGATGTCGTTACATCCGGATTATTTTAGCATTATTTGAGTAGGGTTTTGGCAGGAGAAAAATAAAAATGTCGTAATAAGCGGAATGTCGTTATAACCGAGGTCGTAACTCGCGGACTCGACTGTACTTCTATTTCGCAGGTTTAAAATCCTATAAGATTAGTCTTACATTTAGGTATCATGGTTTTAGTTGACAAAATGGTCATTTTCAGCATTATTTTGTCACTTACAGTACATGTTTGTTTTTAATTTCAAAAAAGTTGACTTCAAAATGGAGTTTACAGTATAATCAAACCCAGGTTAAAATTCCCACAACTTCAAAGTTATGGGTTTTTTATGGGAACCCCATAACTTAGTGAGGAATTGGGCCCTCATTAGTATGTTAAACCCACAAGTCCCATGTAGAAACCCACAAGTCCCACGTAGAAACCCACAAGTCCCATAGCGTCATAATTGGAAACTCACAAGTCCCTTAAGGTCATTAGTGTGACCCATTTGATCTCACACATCTCCCATGCTGAAACCCACAAAACCTACAAATACCGACAACGCAATGGGGAATTGCACCCAAAATTGTAGGTTAAAGTTATGAGAATTTGTGGGAATTTTAACCTGGGAATGATTTGAAAATGAACAACTTTTTCACTAAGGAATATTTAATTTGTTCTGTTTATTTTACAAAAACAGTATGTGTGCTCCCATAATGGTCGACTTGGAAGGCGAAAGCGATCCTCTGCAAATAGCAATAAAAGAACTAGAGTAACAATTTCTTTTCATCCGTTATTGATACTAATTATAAATTTTTACAAATTTATTTTTTTAAGAGCTCGAAAACTTCCAATCATCGTTCGACGATATTTGCCCGATGGTAGTTTCGAAGATTGGAAAGTCAGCGAATTGATTTATAACGATTGACAATTTGAAGAAAAAAAATGTTTATTACTAATTTATTACTCTAAATAAACGTCTGTTATATTTACATTTTTGTTACATTTTATTTCATGTACAATACTGTGTGCACTCGATGAAAATAGACTTTTTTTTTTTTTTAAGAAATCACCACCAAATCGCGCTACTATTAATTTCGTTTGTAAATGCTGTTTTTCTCTGAAAACTTGAAAGTCTTTATTTTTGATAGTAATTACTGCTGCAGTCGTAAGTAAACATTTGTAATCGCACAGAAAACGTCACCCGAAAGTTACTTGATTACGAATCTGATCGTAAAAATATCAAATACGGTATGGTATGTTAGTCAGTTTAAACTCAAACTTAGTTTGGATTTATTGTAATTATTGAAAAAAATTGAGTAATCGTAATTATCAGTCATTAAAAAAATTTAAATTACCGTAAATATTTGATAAATACTCGGTATTTGAGAAATTTATTGATAAACAAAAAAATAAAATAAATAAATAAATAAATATTTTCTTAAAAACGCACGTTTTTCTGACACTAGAAGGCGTTAATATTCATAAATTAAATTGGCAATTGCAAAACTTAAAAAACAAAAACCTATTGCATTTTACAAATATTTAACATATTACAAATTATACCATCTGTTACTTCGTAATAAATAAAATTGTAAACGTCTATATATCTTACAAACTAGTTTTTAAAATGTAAATTATTTGCTCAAATTAACAGAAATATCAGACAAGTGCAAATAAGTGCAAATAGTTCATTGAAACAATTTACTGTTGATCAGATGTTAATAAAAATCAATTTCAGATCAGATTTGGTGCAATAAATATTTAAATAAGGATTGCGATGAAACAATACGTAATGATAGGTAGCCCAGTTAAATTCCAGTAATGTCTAATATACTGAACACTGCATAACGAATTACAACTTATTTTTTATTTTTTCAGTGTTTGGGTTTATTGGCAAATTTTCATAAATGCAACAAAGCATTCAATTGTGTTTCAGTGAAACGAGCAGTTTAAATTCAAATCTATATTTATTAAATCAGATTTCAAAAAATTTTATTACCCAACTTAATTTCACATTAAAAAAAAAAAACAACTAGATTCTAATTGAATATCAAAACATTCGTCTCGTACATAGTGCATCACTAAGCCAAGTTCTTTTGCAATGTGAAACTTTGCGAAAGCAACATGTTATTCACCTCATTAGACAATTTAAGAATAGATAATGTTTCTTACCAGAAATTGTCGATTCGTCATGTCGTACTGTATCTCGAGAT
Organism: Geophilus truncorum; assembly: GCA_034695745.1. Classification (NCBI taxonomy): domain Eukaryota; kingdom Metazoa; phylum Arthropoda; class Chilopoda; order Geophilomorpha; family Geophilidae; genus Geophilus; species Geophilus truncorum. The sequence continues at coordinate 2,714 of JAQFZP010002368.1, read as the reverse complement.
TACAATAAACGCTATTTTCATGAAACATAGGCGGCACTGCAAAATATACTACTTTCGCCGTAATTTTGATGCAATATGATGCAATTATCCTACTGATGACTACCTATAAGGTAGACTACTGTCCGCGCGTCACGAAAATCGTCGCCGACTTACGCCAACTCTCACTAGGCAGCGAAACTGAAACAGAAAAATCCATTGGGATAAAGGGGTAAACATCTATCATTTGCCTAATGTACTTACTAACTTAATGTACTTACTTTTTTTTATTAAATTTCTTCACAACATTTCTAAAATTAAAAGCACATGTTTGTAATTGTTTAGATTGCTTTTTCTCTACAGCAATTAACCTAAAATTTAATAATAAAACCACCATAATTACTTACGGGTAATAAAAATTAATAAATTCCAACCATTCTGGAAATTTATTCCATAAGGAATTTTGAACAACTATTTATTGAATTTTTTCATTTTGGGACAAAATTAATAAGTCTTGAATGGCGTGAAGCGGTCGGTTGCTAAGGGCTACTGATGGTTACTACCTCCTTTTTTCACTTTACTTTCAAATTTCTCGCTGAGCACAAGTGTTGCCAAATGGCTCCCAAAATAGAGCTTTTAGTATTGAAAAGGCTAAACTACGAAAACTTAGAAGAATCGGGAAATTCTCAAATGGCGGATATAAACATGCAACAAAATTCGACATTGAATCGCAATTTTAGGTAATTAGACAAAACAGAATTTTATTTAAATTAAGTAATTCTGTTTTCAGTTGTAAAAAGCCTTCCCTCGCCATTATGTTCTACTATGTTGTAATAGGTTTTTTCGCTCTAGTTATTTCTATCGCTTCAATAGGTGAAATTTGTAATTCTAATTATTTTAATATATTTTATCCCTAAATTGTACTTTCAGTTAAAAAAAATTCTGCAAAATCCGGAAATGATTTCAAAACAGACAGCATTGTCGAGTTTAATTTTACATTTAATTTCAATGAAGCTACAGAACGTCCTGCATCGACGTTGGACTTGGACACTCCTGCACGACCGAAAATAACACCACCAGAATCAAGTAACTAATATACTTGATATAATACTGTATACTTAAAATATATCTTAACTTAATATTATTTTTAATTATATAATTCAAGAAGATCAACTTCTTGCATCTCTGGATACTTCTGTAAACCCGTGTGACAACTTCTACCAATACGCGTGCGGAAATTGGATGCAGAAAACAGTCATTAAAAACTTTGGCGTTACTCAACATGTGTTTAATGAAATAGAAGTCACGACGAATATACGCCTAAGTGGTAAAAACATCCAAGTCATCGCTAAAAATTGTACAACTGTATTTTCATTTAACTTAGAAATCCTGGAATCGAAATCTGCAAAAAAGGAAAGCTTCCTGGGGAAAGCTCAGATGGCGTATGAAGTTTGTATGCAAATGGGTAAAGCAATAAATATAGTCTTAGTTTATGCGATAATCAAATTAACAACGCGACTTTTAATCTAGACGTTTCAAAAAACGTCGAGGTATTGTATTTCCGAATGAAAGAAGCCATTGGCGGTTTACCGATGTTTGAATACGAGTGGCCGTTCAACAACATCATTTCCAATGTTGATGTCTTGTTCCAACTTCTAGCCAAACTCAAGCTACTCGGTTCGCCGTTTCAGAGCACCTTGTTTACACTGGCTGTGATGAACAACGTTTACGATAACACCACTATCTTAATGGTAAAAATATAAAATTCACAAAGTCTCTTTATTAATCTTTATTTTCAGGTGTGTCAACCAGATCAAAAACAAATAAATAGTGCCAACTTATTTTCTTTAAAAACACCCTATATCAGACATGGTCATACATTTAAAAAAGCAGTACGTAAAATGTTTGCGCTTGCTGAAAAGCTCGTCTCGGTATTATAAAGATGATAACCCTTATATTATTAATTTAAACTCATACGGTAATTGAAATATCAGATTCTAGTTTCTTACGATTCAATTTCTGACGTGTACAAAGTGATGACAATTAGCAACTTCACTGCAATTACCAAAAAGGTACGTTGACTTTTGACTAAAAGCAGTAATTAATTAATCTTCGCTGTTTATATTATAGATTAATTGGCTCGGCTATTTCAATCAACTGTTCGCAGGTATTAAGATATTTAAGCCGGAAGACAACATTTTACTTGCGTTTCCAGGCTACTTTAAGAACTTGGGCGATCTTATTGAAAAAAATGAGTTAGATTATGAAAGGTTGATGACGTAATTTAATGTAACTATTCATTTATTTCTAAATTATGGTTATTTTTCAGCGTCATAAATTTAGAAGGGTTACGTATGTTGACTTCAGTACAGGGAAAACGTACATCAATAAAATCCGACTTTTTAGTAAAGCCATTATTCAGTATTCAATCTATTTACAATAGTCATGTTAAATTATCCACAGAAATACCACCGTAAAGAGAGAATTAGTCAAATCTGTATATATAGTTGATTTTATCTGATTTTTAAATTTCAGGTGGTTACAATGCACTATAGACGTTTCATCTTGGTTTCGACTTGGCCTTGCCGTTGAATATGCTAAACGTTATTACGATATAGAAAAAACAGTTGAATACGTAAGAATAGTAATCTAGGCAAAATCAATAGAGCTCTTGCGAAACCAAACGTATCACGACGTAAACGGATAAAACGTATAACTTTAAACTAAAATATCTCGGT
>JAQFZP010002367.1:0-13951 GCA_034695745.1 Geophilus truncorum | reverse complement strand
GGGTCCGAGACTTTTGGCCGGAAATGAGAGCTGGCCGGGGATTAGTATGTCCGGATTTGAGGGCTTTCACTGTATATGAATTAAAAAAAATTAATTTGCATTTTTTTGTAAATTAGATTTTGAGACCTAAATACTCTTCTCCATATTGTCCTAAGACCGTGTCTTGCAAAAGCTCTGTGAGCAGTTACACAATTTTGGATTACGAATTTCCATCTGAGGTTGGTGATTACGTGAAAATGACCGGTTCAAAAAGCATTGTTCATTACATTCCGGATGGTCAACCGGTCGAAACGGGTGATCTGTTGGCGTTTAAAATCGAATCCAACACCAATGCTGTAATTGGTTACAGGTAAAATGTAATTGTCACTTATTTTTAATATTTACTATTTCATTTTATTTTTTTTTTAATTTGAAGAGCGGTAACCGAAAGAAAATTATCAGATTTTACTGTATTGGAATCCATGTCTTTTGGAGAAATTCTTAACATTGAGCATTTTGTTCAAGCAGTTATAACCCCTAAATCAGTATTGGTTTTTGGTAAAAGTTTCTCCAAAGATGGATTTTGCACTTTTGCTTCAACTCTTCAATCCAAGAGTCCTTTGGGAGATGTAACTGAAACGAGCGAACCTAAGAAAATTCTGATTGGAGAAGCAAATGAAAGTAATTCTTTTAAACTTCTATATTATAAAATAAAATTATCTTAATTCTAAATAATTTCTTTAATAGATTTTACTCTTCACTGCGATAAGAACGTAACCAATGACAAAATGGTCACACTTAAAGTCGTTGCTACTGAACCTAAATTTCAACAAATTATTTGGGGTCTTGGTGGAGGTTTGAATGACGTTACACAAATAATAGCAGATAAAACAGGTTTTTAAGATACAGTATAATCAATATTTTTCCGTTTTAAGTTTTTGTACTTTAAATTTTCAGCTACAAATTTTACATATGAATTCAAGTATTCTCGTCCTGGTTTAATTACTGCCAAAGTCACAATGACGAACGAATACACAAGTGTAACTCACATTTGCCAAATGCAAGTCGAATTGCTGTTTTTGGACACTGATTGGAGTTTGAAGTCTAATTCGCCTCTAGTCGCACCAAGTAAATAATAAATTTTTATAAAAAAAAAAAAAATTAAGAAATTAATTTTAGTTACATTTTAATTTAAAGATGAGATCATGTTTACCGTGAAATACAATGGAAAATTTGATTTTGATAATTTTGGAATTATAAATGTAAATTGGATGTGGGGTGACGAGTCACCGGATGAAACTATTAGGTTACCCCAAAACCCGTTTAATGTTGGTCATTACTATGAGGACCCTGGAAAATATAATGTGACATTGATACTGTCTAATGACGTCAATCACCTCCAATTAAAAACATGGGTACGTCAAGTCAAAATACACAATTGTTGTCGAGAAAATTTAATTTCGTATACTTCAGGTGGAAATGCTAGAGGAAATGAAAATGAAAGTAACTCCGACATATTTCTACACTTCTACTTCTACATTTGAGAAAGGACTTGGTCCTAATGGTAACATGTTTAGAGAACCTGCAGAGTTGAAATTTATAGTGGAACTCATAGGTAGATTGCAATACAGTCGAACCCCGTTATAACGAATCCGTTCGAAAACCCCATCTATGTCAATCGTGTACTAATTCGTCTCGATATGACGAAAACTTGTTATAACGAATGAATTTTTCTGTCCCTTGAGCTTTGTTATAACGGGGTTCGACTGTAATGTAGTAAACTAATGAAAAAATCATGAAAATTATTTTTTAATGGTAAAAAGGTGGTACTGAAGATGACATAAAAAATTATGAAATTGAATGGTCAGGGGAACCCAAAAAACCACTTAGTAACACGAACATTTGGCCAGCAGAGCATTACGAGACATTATTAGAGGTGATTTTATTGTTAAATGATTTACTAGTTGTTTTATTACGGTAACTAAAATTGATTATGCTCTTTATAGGGAAATTATTCCGTAACATTTTACGCTACATCAATATTAGCAAAGATTACGTTTAAATCAGTTTTGGATATAGTTGTAATGGATGCAGATTGGAATTTAAATGTTTTTCTCGTCGATTATTTCGCTGAAACTAACGCCACTCAACCGAGAGATTTTTTGGTATTTAATAATAAATAAATAAATTTTCAATAATTCTCACTTTCCATTTTATAAATTTCTTCATAGCTTCATTCATCAGCTCCAATCTCTTGCGTGGCAATCGATTTCGCCGATGGCAGTCCTTTAGAAATGTACGGTCCAAAAGATTTTTGCGATTCTCAAACAGACAACCCAATGTTTTTCAATGCAACTTGGACCGAGGGGTCATCGAAGACATTTCCCATGAACATCACTCACACATACGACCTTCGCAACAACTACAACGTCACAGTTTTCGGAATCTCTAGGAAGTCTAACAGAACTCTCAACGAAATGATCTTCGTCAATTATTACCCTTACAGACCGAAACCGCAAGTGTGGATTTTGGTCAACTCGACTCAGTACCTCTACCCAATAACAGTCAAAAGATCTGATGACAGAAAAATAGAAACGGGAGCAAATATACCGTGCGATAACTGTGGGGGACTCGAAATAAAGTAATCAGTTGATGATTGGTAAAATTATAAGAAAAACGTTTTGAAATTTTCTTAGTTTCCGTTGGACCATATGGTCTGTAGACGAAGACGACGGCATCAAAGACCAAACGGAAACGAATTGGATCGATGAATATACAGAACCAACTAATAAATCCTATTTATATATACGTCCAAGGTTTTTGCCTATTGGATTGTATAAAGTTATTTACAATTACACAATTACGACAGGTAATTTCAGTAGTGAAAATACCATAATGTCACATTTAATTTTTGATTGTTTTAGTTGATGGTAGGCCTTTAGGAAATCCACTAATGGTTTGGGCCTTTACGTATTTGAGAATTGTCAGCACAGATATTGTGGCAGTTATGATCAATAATTCTCTAAGACATATTGAAAGAGGATTTGGACAAATGGTTCGCTTGTATCCTGTTGATCTATCAATTGATCCCGATGGTGAAACAGATGTAAGAAAATATTTTTATTTTTGTTATTATTTTGTTTTATTTATTTTTTATGTTTTAGAGATTTACAGTTGCCTGGATATGCAGGCAAAAGGGTGAAAATTTTGACGATTTTGACAGCAAAGGACAAGATGTTCCGTCACCTGAAACTAAAAATTCGAGCGGTGGTGGAGGATGTTTCGGAAACGGTCCGGGTGTTGTAGACATTCAAGAAGGAATTTGGGAACTTAATACTTCGTCTTTACTCAGTAATAACGTAAATGTGACAATATTAGTTAGAGTTAAAAAAGGGAACAGATCTGCAATTGCAACTTTGAATATCACAGTCGGTCCAGAAAACATTCCCGTTTTGAATTTAAGGTAAATTTGTTATTTTATGCAAACTTTTGTGAAAATTGTTTGGTTTTTTTTTTTAGGTGTACTGTACCCAAACTATGTTTAGAAATTGGTGATGTGAAGAATTTGTTGAATCCCTCTCTGCGATTATCTATGATTGGTGAATGCATTGAAGACTGTCCATCCAATTTAAAGTTTAGATGGCTTTTTTCGTCTGACCCGGCACCAATTGCTGGTGAAGACAGTGACTCTCAGCTAATTGGTATTGTAACATTAATTTTATGGAATATATTTAAAAAAATTTTAATTTGTTTTTAGGGAGTGAGAAACAAATGATGGCGCTCTCAAAGAGTTACATCGGAAATCAGACTGAATTTGAAATCACGTTTCAAGTTTATGATGCCAAGAAAACCTTAGCTTCTTCAACCATGGCTTTTAAAATAGACAAACCTCCAAGTAAAGGATCTTGCATCTTAAAAGAACCAGAGCGGAAATATGCATTGTTAGATTTGTACGAAGTCAGCTGTTTTAATTGGGTTGACCCTGATGATACGAATAATGACGACGACTTTTACATTCGCGACATTAGGTCATATAAAGCGTATTGTAAGTAGAATGTGATAATAATACTGAAATTTTTCTGAAATTATTTTTTTTTTTTAGCAATTGATCTTGATGGTCACATGAATATTTTATTAACTACATTTGACAATATATTTCAACTAATCTTAAAACCAGGTCATTTAAAATTATTTATTGAAATAACAGACACGACCGGTGCATTTTCCACTGAACACCTTGGAAACTTGGAAGTAATCAGAAATTGTTATTAAAAAATTAGTTTATACAAAAAGATTTTTTTAGGTTGCAGCGCCACCACTCGAAGAATTCCAAAATTTTATTAAAACAAATCTACCGTATCTTCGACTGACTGGTAATCAGTTGTTGCTTATGCAAGCTATTCAGTCCATTCAAGAACTTCAAACTTATTACGGTATAGCCAGACCTGATTCGAAGAAAGAAAGCGACGACCATCTGGCATTAACAGAAGTAAATAACAAAGTGCAGTTTATTAAAGTTTGTCAAATACTTATAACTTTTTTTGTAGGCAAACATAGCATTCTTAAAAGATTTGGGAAATATGACTTACAACTCGATGGATGATTTGGAAGTGATAGCCAATACGGCTGCGGATATTATAGGAGATGGATACAATATCGATAAAACAGGAAGGGTAAATTTTAATGATAGAAATACTGAGGGATATAAATCTAAAATTGAAATTATCTTCCAGAAAATCGCAACAGACATAATTAAAGAGTTGGATAATATTTTTAACGATCCCAATCAAAAAGCAGCAACGTTTACTACTCCGTACGAAGCGAAGGATTATTTAACCCATGTTTTGTCGGCATTGGGCGGCGTTGCTATGGTAAAGAAAATTTTATAGTTTTTATATGATGTTTGATAATTTAGTTGATGACTTTAGAGCACCAGTAACCAGTTAGCCAACAGTTTTGTTTCTCAAGGAGATTTTAATCATGCCAATGAAATAGAAGTTGATGTTTCAGTTCCAGTTGGCAATGGTAAGAAATTTTGTAGTAAAATGTTTACAAAAGCAATTACTTTTTTATTTTAAGTTATATACTAATTAAACTGTTACATATCAGTTAATTTGAAAGTTCCAAAAAACACGGATGCTGTTATTAAACAAGCAATTTTGACCGATGCTCACAAACAGGTAAACTGAATATGAATCAAATATTCGTCATTTTGATTTATATTTTAAAATATATTTAATGCTCGGCATTAGGCTTTGGAAGAGGTGAAGCAGTTTGATAGAATGATTGCTAGCCACCAGACACAAATATTGAGCAATTTGGTACCTAATGAGGCACCGCTTGAAATAAACACACTCAGTGGACTTATAATGCGTTTGGAGAGGTACTTCACTGCACAACATTGAAATTACTATGTACAGCCGAACCTTTATATGACGAGTAACGTTATAACGAATTTTTCGCTATAACGAATTTATTCGTGGCATTTGGTTGGATTGCTATTCAACCAATGCTAAAAAAATATTGCTATAACGAATTCGTTATAACGAATTTAGCGATATAACGAGTGAAATTTTCTTACAACTTCACATGATATGTGCCCTTTATACCGAATATACCGCTATAACGAGTTCAACCCCTTGCAACCTTGAAATTCGTTATATCGAAGTTCGACTGTATGTTGATTAGGTACTTTTACTATTTTTTACAGAGGAAGTAATAAACAGGTGAAAAACGTAAGTAGAAACTTAGGCGAGGGATCAGTCGAGTTTCCTAACTTTTGCCAGTTGAATGACGATTTGAAGAACGATTGTGACGATGAGAAAGATGTCGCATACGCTGTATGCAATAAATTGCTCACTATTTTAGAAAACCGATTATCTAATGACTTTTATTTCTTAGGCAACATTATGGAACTGTTTGTATCCAGCATATGGTAATCTCATTCACACATTGAACAATGCGTCGAAAACTGTGGTTTTGTACGCTTTTTCTGGAAAACTGAACAATGTTTCAATAATTCATGTCACCAATTCTTCAGAACCAATTCTAATTACAGTGCCTCGAAGAAACAAAGACGTTCAGTTCGCAGGTAATTTTAGAAAATCATTTTTTTTTTTGTCAATAAATGTTAAGTGATGATCCTTTCTATCAACAGGACCCACTTTCGTCCGACCGAAACACAAATGGTTCGAGAAAATGGTCTACCACGAATTGAACGTGACAACAATTGGTAGTTCCATAGTCCTTATGTTCACTCCCGAAGTCACAAACCCAGGTTTCCTCATCTTCTTCCGGAATGAGTTGAAACCGTATTTGGACAAATACGATCTCTTATTTAACACAAAAGAATTGGACTCAGACGAAAAGAACACTTTTAACTTACAAATCGGCAAAGAAAATCTTAACCACACAATTCGTAAATACTACATCGGAGTGGTTCAGCTATCGGCCAATAAAACCTCGACTCTTCTGCCGAACGTAACCATAGACAAATCGTACGTTAATTCCAACTTTACAACTAACTACACCATGGCAGTATCTATTTCCGGTTGCCATTTTTACGTAACCGAAGAAGACAATTGGAAAACTAAGGGATGCCATGTAATAAACTTGAAATGTAATTTATTGAAGAATTAATTACTCATGTTTAGTTTTAATTTAGGTTCAGAAGTTTTCAAAGTTTTTAACAACTTGCAGTTGTTTCCATTTAACGAAATTCGCCACTTCGTTTTCAGTTGCTCCAAATCCCATTGATTTCCAGTATGTTTTTACACACGCTGGATTTATTAACAACACTACTATTTATGCAACAGTTATTGTCACTCTTGCATTGTTTTTGCTATTCCTCATTTGGGCCAAGTACAAAGACATTCAAGATAAGAAAAAAGTATTCATAAATTGAATTTAACATTTTTTTGTCAACATGATGAATTTATTTTTATGATTATCGCAGTTGGAAGCATTTCCATTACCAGACAACAAGTCAGAAGATAAATACATCTACGAAATATTGGTTTTTACCGGAACTTGTAAACAAGCCGGCACTGATTCTAGAGTAGGAAATTTTAGTGATTTTGTGATTAAATGATTTAAAGTTTATTTTGGTTATTTAGATTAGTTTCGTTCTTACCGGCGATATAAACGAAACTGAAATTCGCACTTTCGGATTTGACTTTCCACGAAAAACATTCGAGAGAGGTGGAATTGATGTGTTCGTCATGACTGAACCAAGGTCTACAACAATGATTTAAAATTTTGCAATATATTTATGATTATTTCTTGGCAGACCTCTTGGACAATTGCTTCTTCTTCGTATATGGCACGACAATTCGGGAGAAGATTACAAAGCATCGTGGTTCTTGAATTACATCGTATTCAGGGATGTGCAAACGGGAGAAAAGTTTGAATTTATTGCTAATAAATGGTTTGCAGCCGAGAGAGAGGATAGACAAGTAAACTAACACGTGTGATTTTAAAATTTTAAAATGAAAGATTATATTTATGTTTCTTACTTCTTTTTCAGATCGAAAGACTCATCACAATTGCGGACAAACATTCGTTATTCGATTTTGATCACTTGTTTTCAACAACTGGACACAAGAAACTAGTGGACAGTCATTTATGGCTCTCGGTATTCACTAGAAGGCCGAGAAGTCGTTTCACCAGGTGTCAAAGAGTGGCGTGTTGCATTGCATTCATATATTTAACAATGGTGACTCATGCAATGTGGTATCAAACTCATCCAGATAAACCAATGAATGGAATAAAATTGGGACCTTTTGCTCTCGGATTAGAAGAGGTCAGTAATTTCTAATCTTTAATTTTGAGAATAATTCTGATAAATTTGATAACTTTTGCAGCTTGTAATTGGTTTCTTTTCTAACATCATCATCTTCCCACCGCTCTTCTTGATCATCTTTCTCTTTCAAAGATCAAAACCGTATCAATTAAGAAGATCGAGAATTGACTGTGCTCTTGATAGCCAACGTAGATTTTTTAAAGTTAACGATTTTTTTATTGTTAAATAAAACTGTTTTTCTTATTTAGGTGACATTTATGGATCATCAACTTCCGGTTACAGAGCCACGAAGCAGTTACCACTTCGTAAATACCGTAGAAATAAATCTTGTACTCTCCCTTGGATTTTTCGGATCATCGCGTGGCTTTTGTGTCTTGGCATCGTTGGCGCTACAATTTTTTTCTTGTGGGCGTATGGAATTCAATTTGGCGACACGAAAACGAAGAAATGGCTGACCGCTCTAGTTGTGTCGGTTGTCAGCTCAGTTTTCATCACTCAACCATTAAAAGTACAAACTACAGTAATTAAGTATTTAACTAGTTTTTAAAAATTTTTCTGAAATTTTATTAGGTGTTTCTTGTTGTTATCCTTTTATCCGCCATCTGTAAGAAGGTCGAAACGGATGAAGACGATGCTGACGAAGATGAAGAAGAGCCGCATCTCACTTGGGATGAATCTTGGGCTCAAGATACAGGTTCGATATTTGAAACTGAAATTATTGTAAGTAAAATTTTATATTGATTTTTGGTGAATTCTAAGATGCAAAACCGAGGACTACAAATTTAAAACACACGAGAGATCTTGACGACTTCGAAAATATCAAAGAAACTCGGCAGAAGGAAGTGAAATCGTGGATGATCATAAGAGAAGTGTTCGTCTACATAGTGTTTATGATACTGTCAATCACGATTAGTTATGGAACGCAAGATCCCAACGCGTATTTAATGGTGTCCACTTTGAAAACGGGATTTGTGGACAGAAAGGGAAGTGACAGTGATCTTAGCTTTTTGAATGTAAGAATTTAAACAAAAGGTTTTAGAATGAGAGATTACCAATTTAAAATGTGAACTTTTATGAATTAGATAAAAACTACCGACGACTACTGGAAGTGGTTGAAAGATGTTTACATGTCTCAACTTCGAGTTGGGAGAAATTACGCTAATGAGCCGCCGTTTGGAAAAATCGGATTTTTAGCAGACGAAGTAAATAGAATTATGGGAAATTCGATTCTTCGCCAAGTTAGAATTAAAAAAGGTACGTAGTGGGAAATTTTCATCAAGCGTTTTAGTAAGCTTTTACTTACTGTACCTTGCAGACAGATGCGAAGGTCCCGTTACACTACGTAATTTCACACGATGCTCGGGATCTACTACATCATTCGTTGATGAAGATAACGATGATTATGAACCCGGTTGGGAAGATCCGACAAACGAAACAACACCGACTTCAAAAGAAAAGAGATACAGGTACCGTATTCCAAGACTGTATTGTGTAAAAGAAAACCACATCCGGTGTCAATTTTGTTGCTTTTACTATTTTTTAGTCCCATTGCCACGTTTGTTTGTTCGTAAACACGAGCTTGAAATGCTACTGAATCTATTTTTAATACAAAATTTTTATTATTTCTGCTAGTGCCTTTAATTACTCGAGTGCGGAGGACTTGGAGGGAATAGTTTTCTTCGGTAACTTGGACTCTTACGGTGGTGGTGGCTACACATACCGTATCACAGCAACAACTGACATTGTTCAAAATGATTTTGACGAACTGCAAAATAAATCATGGATCGATTATCGAACTCGAGCGATTTTCATCGAATTTTCCGTGTACAACGCACAAGTAAATCTTTCTTTGCCATTTCCACCGAAAATCAAATTACGGTAACTCATTTCATTACAGGTTAATTTATTTGGAGTTGTGACTTTACTCGCCGAATTCGTCCCTGGCGGAGGAATCGTCCCCGACTATTTCATCGACGGAATTCAACTTCTCTCGTACAAATCGACAAAAGGCTACGTCATGATGGGGTGCGAAATCATCTACATGCTCTTCATAATTTCCTTCACAATCCACGAACTGCGCCAATTCGTCAAACTCCGATGCAAGTATTTCAAATCGTACGGACACGTCAACGAATTCCTCCTGATTATCTGCTCTTTCACTGCACTCGGACTCAAAATATATCGCCTAACAATCGTTAACAAATCGCTAGAAAAATTCCAACGCAGCAAAGGCAGCGAATACATCAATCTACAAATGTGCAAATTCGTCACCGACATCTACGCTTCGAGCATCGCCTTCGCAGTTTTCTTCGGGTTCCTCAAATTGATCAAACTACTACGATTCAACCGCAACATCTTGACCCTTTCCCGAACCCTCATCCAAGTGGCTCTGGATCTCTGGGGTTTTGCCCTGATTCTCGGTATAGTTATCATCGCTTTCGGGTTCCTTTTCCATCTCGTCTACAAGAGCAGCATCGAGACCTACGCAACCTTCTTCGGGAGTCTCAAAACTCTAGTTTCCGTGTCTCTCAACAGATTTGACTTCGCTAGTTATATCCAGTCGAAACCGGTTCTCGGACCCATCATCTTCTTCTCCTTCTCCTTTGTAATGAGCATCATTTTGATCAATTTGCTCATCACTATAATAATTCAGAGCTTCGACAACGTCAAGAAGAGAATGCGGAAACACAAAAACGAAGCCGAAGTCATCAATTTCGTCTCTAGACAAGTGAGGAATTTACTCAACCGCGATTCGTCGTCGACTCACGTGCCGAGCATCGATGTGGTCCAAGACAACCCCGGAAACACGACGTTTTCCCAGAAGATGGACAAGTTGATGAATTACGTCAATAGAGTGTATTTCGACAACAGACTCGACATGAGCAAGAAAAACTGGAGATACAAGAATAAGAAGTTCAATTTCGATTCGGAGGAAGTGAAGCAACAAGTGTTTAACTCGAACTAACATGATATTTGCATTGTTTTTTTGTGTGTTGTGTTACAGTTTGTCATTGCACAATCTAAATGAAAATAAATATGGGTATATTAATTTATTTTTACTAGGATTTTAAATTTACAGTTTAAAAACACATGGGACAACCAATTAACTCGCAATTGACTCTAGACAACTTTTGCGATTCACCTTCGATTTGCACACATTCCAATTCCGGGTCTTGAAGTTCTTCGATTGTAATTGCCCTACTTTTCGCCGCACTGTACACATCAACGAATTCAAGTTCGTATTTTACATCGACTGAAAGAAATATTAAAGATAGAATTTTAAATTTAAATTTTAAATTCTAACTTAACCCTAAATGAAAACTAACGTGCGTGACATTCTGTTACTGAAATCTTCTTCAAATCCTCAAATATATAACTTCGGTCTACGAACAGTATATTGCTAGACTTAGCAGCAGCTGTGTACGCATCAACAATAGTCGCAGAAGATGGAACTGTGACGGCTTCGATGCATTCGGCTTTCGATTCGACTGAGCAATCTAAGAATTGCACGAAAAATATACAGTATCAATTTTTATTTTTGAAATTTTTTTGTGTAGTTTTTACCTGTGGCGGCCTGTGCGGTAGCATTTCCTTCTGCTCTACCGCTCAGAATCCTGCCCTCTGGAGCGGAAGTAGGTTCAGGAGCAGGTGCTTCACCACCTGCAGCACCTGAAGGATCTGCAGTATCTTCAGAACCTGCATCAGGAGCTGCACTTGCACTCTCTCCAGTGTGTAGCAGAATACAAGTGAAACCCTTGATATTAGCGCATGGCGCTGCATCTTTTGCCGTAACGCCGCCACTACTGTTTGAAGAAAGAAGAACGCAATCTCTATTTTCACCCGCTTTAGGAATTCCTGGGTTTGATTTCCCGCTCAGTGATGGCCACTTCTGTTTCCCGTCTAGAGATTTGTATCGCACTGCTGTGTCGAGTTTAATTCCTAAGGAATGAATTCAGGTATTTACCGTATTTGAAATTTACCGTGTTATAAAAATGTTTTCTAACGAACCTGTAGCGTAGTATTCGCAATCGGCCTCTTCGTGGTGCGATTTGACGGTGTCTTTGAGTTGGTTCATGTCGAATGCACTTCTGGGTATCGGCAAGCGTTTTTTGTAAGTTTTGCATATTTCTTTTAGTTTCGTCAGCGATCCTGGTTGTTGCTCGTCCTTTTTCAGTTTCTGCAAGTTGTCCACAGAGAATTTTTGTTCTCCGGTCTTGCCTTCTCCAAAACCCGGCCAGTCGGTTCCACTTCCATTTCCGCCAGCTGCAGGAGCAAAAAAGATTGGTTTAGTCGTGTATGATTTGTGCTGTTTAGCATCTCACATCCTCCAAATGAGCCTCCAGCAAATAAAGCTACCATTATTATGATGACGATTAATACTATGACGACCAAGGCAATTAAAACCCATTTCCAAAGGCCTCTGTAAAGTAAATTTCAACTGATTTTATTCTTTTTTTTTTTATTTGGTAAAGTATGATTGTTTTTGATTTTTACTTGACAGCATCCATTTTATGAGAGAATGTTTTAGTATGGGATTCAATGATAAAATAAGCCTGGCATTTGAAAACCGTAGTAGTAACATTTGTTAGTGATGTATCATTGTTTTAAATTGTAAGAAATTTTTATTGTTTAAGAGACTTGAAATTAAAATGATTACTTTTATTTGGGTTTTGGCTCGTGCTTTGGCATTGTTTTTACTTTATTTTTTGAAATTTCCAGTTTAATAATTTCACACCTCGCTTGTGTGTATAAGAGTGAATTTCTTTGCCCGCCAAGATGTTTGATGCAAAAAATAAAAGGAAAAATTTTGTAAAATTAAATAATTTCAAGTATTGTGTCCTTATTTTGAAAAAAAATTGCTAAAATATTGTGAAATTGAAAACCTTTGCAAAAATAACGTTAGTTTAAAATAATGTTGTCATTTTTTTTTTTTTAGATTTTCAATAAGCCTTTTTTCAATGTACGTGCACTTTACTTGAAATTATTTAATTTTACATTTTTTTTTCATTTTTTGCATCAAATATTTTGGCGAGAAAACATTTTTTCTATTAATAATGAGTTCAGAAAATGTGCATTAAATATTTACATACCTGTACCAGTATGGTAGTTAACTTTTCACACTTTATAGCAAATAGCCGAATGGTCAAAGTTATCATCTCGTGATGTGGGTTCAAATCCAGTTGTGAAAACAATTATTTTTTTTCAAACTTTTAGATTTTGCGCATTAAAAAAACCTCACGATGCATTAAGCGCTGTGATTGGTTAGCGATCACGTGTCGTTATAGGTCACGTGGTCTTAAACAAAATGGCTCGCAACCACTACAGAGCAAACAACGCGACTGCAAAACTCTAGTATTCTTTAACCTTAACTCATCAAATTTCTCCAAACAAAATGCCATTTAAACGCAAATATGCGTCCGAGTTTTCGGAAGAAGAGATATTCATCGGAATTCAAAACACAATAGATAGTTTGCGATCTGAGGGTCAAATAATTGGCCCGGTTCAAGTTGACAACGGTATTTTTAAACAAACAAATAGTAATGATGGGTTTTGGAGTCGCGTAGCGGCCGAAATAAAGTGCACGAATGACAAGAATATGCGAGCAAATTTGAATTGGCGATGGAATTATAAATTAAAACAAAAATTTCGTGATAATTATCAAATTGAAAAAAAAACAGGAAATAAAATGGTTTTGCCAGTCGCTGGTTGCCACTTGTCAAAGATGCCTAAATTGACTCCGATAATGGCGAAGAAAATGGTCGCTAAATCGTTAAAGGTAAATAGTGTAAATATTAGAAAAATTTAAATAAAACTGTAATGAAATTTGTAAAATTTTAGGCGAAAGAAGATGAAGATAAAAGGGATGATGATTTAGAAGATGGAACTTGGTTTGATCAGTTAAGAGTGATGAGTCCAGAGAAAGATTGTCATGAAGATAACGACGACGAAGAAGAAGAAGATGAAAATGAATATGACGATGATAGCGGTACTTTGATTAAATTTATTTATTTTTACTTATTTATTTAAAATTTATTTTTATTTTAGAAGTTGTTGAGGTTGATGATGACGAGGAAGACGACGTGGAAGACATTTTGAAATCTCACAAAGAACCTAAAAAAGAAATCAAAACTACAAATCAGATGCAAAACGGAGATAAAAATGGAAAAAACA
>JAQFZP010002366.1:0-13951 GCA_034695745.1 Geophilus truncorum | reverse complement strand
TTCTTTACACAAGGAATAGAGCGTCATGAATTTCCGGGCCAGTAGCCGGGCGTCCAGAAACCCTTCGGCGACGAACACGATTTCGCAAATCAGTTCGAAATCCGGGATCACCATGGCGCATGGTCTGAACAGGGCTTTGAGATTTTCGGCCAGTTTGGCTCTGCCTGCGAAGCCCGGGTTCATGGTGATGAAAGCGCCTATGGTGGTAACTAGGGTACCGGTAATTATTTTCCTCGAAGAAATTGAATATTTCTTTCTTGTCCCGAATCGCATCTTGAACGCATTTCACTTGCACCGCCACCACGGACAAAACGTCAACTGAGATTCGGTTGAACTCATCGAAGCAGACCAAAGCTCCTATTTGGGACAGGCCTTTAAATATATCACCAACTGACTGAAATTAAATGAAACAAAAAAACGAAATTGACGTTATTTGCACTAGTTGTGATTTGGAGCGCTCTGCAGTTCAACTTCCGGTTTGACCACGGACCTGAAATTTTCAGGTTATTTATTAGTTCAAGAGGTGTAGTCGGAACCCTGAAAATTGCACGTCTCTGTCTCAACCGGAAGTGCCATAACAAAATGCTCGAAATGGCTACTTTACTTTATAATCCATTTGCTCTGAGCAGTTGAACACATAGACCATAATGCCTATGGTTTTCCGAAAATTCTTTGTCGTCTCGGTCTTCCCGGTACCCGCGGGTCTTGCAAAGACCTCACTCAGGCGAAGACATTGGGTAAGCGTGATGTAACATCTGTCTGTCAGTGGCGTGACCACGAGTCTAGGGGTGCACCCAAGGTACTCGTGACTGTAACGGACAACGGCGTCGCAAATATTGATAAAACAGTCGTTTTGTTTTAATCCCAACTATGACGTAATTGCGACCGCCACAAAAACGCCTGCGAGTTTTCTATTTTTTGTATCGCCATCTTATTGACCACGTCTCTCGCGTGGACGTCGATGGTGCAAATAATGGTTATGATTTTCTGACGATCGCCGGCAGACATTTCACCCACTAATGTCGTGATGAGAGTGTTGAGTTGTTTGCACCTGCTTCTTGTAGTAATTCTTAAGCGCGTTTTCGTAGCCCTCTTCGAGCCGGCCGCAACCGATGGTCACTTCGGTCGTCCACCAAATATGCGTGCCGATCAGCGCCACCTGCGCTATGTAGTCGAAAATCCACTGCTCGCGGTGCTTCTCTTCGTAGGTGACCACTGCGTCTTGCATGTTGAAGCAAATGGTGCTGCGCATGCCCTGTAGGACGCGATTCATCAACCACGTCTCCACCTGTGCGCCGCACGAGATCTCCTTGTCCAGCATCACTTCTTCGTCGTCCTTTGCCACCATAGAATCTTGATCAACTTCCCCGTCGAGTCTTTCTTGAACGTCAAAGCTGCCACAGAATCGAAGAATTTCGTTAAATGTTGCATTACCTGTGATCAAATTAAAGGAGATAGTGATTAAGGAATTTAAAGAATTTTTTAAAATAAATTTTATAAACCAGTAAAGTAAAATTTCCATTGGATCAAAATATCCAGCAAATCGGCCGAAGACACGAAATAGAAGCGTGAAAATCCAGTCGCTTTGTTTCTAAGTAATCCGCCAATGCTTTTTCGCAAAATGTTGAATCATCTTTCGAGAGTTTCTTCCAATCCGGGTTTCTCTGTGCCTTGAATCACTCTAGGCGTCTTGGTTAAATCATCAATCAACGGTAAAATTTAAAAAATAAAATAAAAAATCAACATAACAAAAAATAAAATTTCTGAGATATTTTAAAATATTATACAATACTTTAAAAGCTTTGTCGACACTGTCGCATCGTACCGAATCCTGTGGCAACTGCTGCAGAATTTCTTCAGAACCGATGAAAATACTCTCCAAATTGCCCCACGTCCATTGAACTTCCATCACGTTGAAATCACTTGATCTGTTGCCAACCACTTACTTCGTCCAAGAAAAAACCGATGTACTTCGACGAGTTCCTCGCCAACTCTGAGCAACGTAATGCCCGTGCGAAGATGTTTCTCAAACTCAAACACCATGTTTGTCCACGTGCTGTTCATGTCTCGCATCGTTTTCTCCATCGTTATCTCCTTGACGGATCTGTCGAAGATGTTTCGTTTACAATGATTTAACCAACACATTTTGAGTTAGTTATATCGAGGTTCGACCTGTACTTACGTGTGATTAATGGCATTCCCAAAGATGAACTAAATTCATAACCGCGTTAATTTCGTTATAACTATTCAGTGAGTCTTTAAGCAGTTTGGCCAACGCATTCCAGCCGTATTCGTACATTTTCTCGTCGGTCATTTTCTCGTCTGACGAGAAAGGTACCGGTAGGTCGTTTTCTCGTCAATCACTTCAGAGAGACGAAACGGTTTTTTCCATGGGCAGATAAAGTGTCTGATTTTACTCTCGATCCCGACAGACCTCTACAGGCTGCTTTGGTGCACACAGCCGAAACAACCAGAATTCGTTATTTTATTAACGAATTAATAAACATTCGTATGTCTTCATAATACTATCAGAAGTAAATAAACAAACAATTTATTAGTTTATTTACATCTGATACTATTTATGTTACGTGTCACGCCTTTGACAAGCCCCTACCCTCCACTATAGTGACGTAATTTACGGACGCTCCCTTAACACATCCGATGTATGAAAAGGAAGCTGAAAAATTGCACTACTCGCTAGTAAAACCACGTGTCGTTGAAAATAAATAAAAATTACTTTTCCACTTCGCAAACTGCTTAGCACTCGCTTATGTTCCATATTTTATTACCGGTACTTACAAATATTCAGAATTATAAGTAATTTTTGTTAAGGGAGTTAAAAATAATATTTTTCTTTTTCAATATATTTCTTTAGATTTTCAATATTCGACGTTTTGGAATTGCCCCAGCGACTGACCATGCATTTTGTATAGACCTGATAGGGGATTTGTTGAAATCGAATGTTGATTTAGCCGATTTAGTTGGAGTCCAGAAGTATTACGAAAATAGTTCGGATAAAGTTAATGGTTACAGCACTGCAGTGTTGTTTATGCAGTGTCATAATTTTAATTATCATTCATCTGATAGGATTGCGATTAGGTGATGTTTTGGGTGAGAAGTGAAATTTCTAGTTTTAGGGAATCGGCTGGGCCACAGCTGAATTACTGCTTACAAAATTATATATGACACTTGGTTGAATTTAAAATTTTAGTTGAATTTTAGTAATTTAGTGTTGTTGCATTTAGATTAAGCTTTGCTGCATAATTCAAGATACTAAGGTTTAGACATAGAATATTGGCGCCCTCTATATTTTCAGAATGGAAATATTTTTGTGAACTTTAGGAATTGACCTAAATATTTCAGAGAGGGGATTTCGAGTGGTAATTTTATATTTTACAGGATTTTTAAGACACAAAAATCAAAATATTAACAACATCAACAACAAACAACAAACAACAACAAAAAAATTTACTAGTAGATTAAAATATTTTAAACATTAAAAAATTAATTTTGATGTCTTTTCTCCCAAGGCATTTATTTCTTTATTATTATTGTCTGAATTTGACTGAAAGATGCAACTTAATTTGCATAAAGAGTCGTGCTTCAACCTGTCTGACTCCTCTTGTTTAACTTTACTATCAGTGGTTTGAGGTTAAGGTCACACATCCAGAAAGGGGGTGAAAGGGTATTGTTATCTCTACCATCAGGTCCATTCAGGTCATCCAGAAACGACCAGTCGAAAGTTTGTAATTCCCAAAACAATTCCTTTATCTTTCGCTTGACCACGACCTCGTGCAGAGTCACTTTTGTTTTGCCTGAAACATTGCAATATCATCAAACAATGGCAGCTGCTAACCAAGAATCAACCCCTGGCTGTGAAGGGCCGAATTCCGAATACGTCAAGTTGATTTCGTCGGACGGGTTTGAATTCATCATCAAGCGTGAATACATTCTCAAGTCGGGAACCATTAAGGCAATGCTCAGTGGACCGGGACAGTACGCGGAAAATGAAACGAACGAAGTGAAGTTTCGTGAAATTCCAAGTCACGTGTTGGAAAAAGTTTGCGTCTATTTGACCTACAACGTCAAGTACACCGAGAGTTCGGTTGAAATCCCCGAATTTCCCATTCCGGTGGAATATGCCCTCGAATTGTTAATGGCAGCTAATTTCCTGGACTGTTGAAAATTGAAATGAGATCGAAGAAATTACTGAAAATTTTTTGGACGTTAACTTTTCGTATTTTTTGTGATATGACTATAAATGCAGAATAAAAATTGTTCAAAAATGTTTTCTCGGTCGATGATCTAGATTTTGTTCATCCTGTCGTTTGGCAAGTGATAATGATTGGGTCGAAGCCAACTAATTTGCAGTTATTGCAGTTTTTGTGGATTTAAATAGACGTTTTACTGGAAAATCGGAATTTATTGTACACTTGTTTAGTTTTAGAAATTCGAAATAAGAAAAATTTCAACAAAAAAAAAAAAGAGTCAAATGTACCAAAGTTAAATTTAATTAAATAGATGTTCGAATATTTTTCAATATAAATAATAATAATGGAATAAATTACCCATAAACATTTTATTCAAATTTCAATATCTATTCACATTTAAATTTTAACTTAAATTTATTTTACTTTCTTTACTTTAAACTACTTTAAAACAAACAAGAGACGTCTAAACTGGGTATGTAAATTATTATTCCAACTCCAACTACGTAATTTGGTCCAATTCCTTTTTTAGTCCTTGCCAAAATTTTCTAGCCCTTATGACACGTCTCCCCTTCAAGTTAAACATTCCCAACGTTTTTAATCCCATACCTAATACTCTAAAATAGAACACCTTCTTACACCCACAACGTAACTTTTAAGTGCCATGAGTAATACACTATTTTCAGTTCTATAGTTACGCACAGTTTCTATAACAGTTTAAAGATGTTATTTACTTAATCTATAACTACAAGAAATACGTAACAAATCAGACAAATGGAGTTGAAAACAACAACAAGCCTTTCTTTTTT
Organism: Geophilus truncorum; assembly: GCA_034695745.1. Taxonomy (NCBI): domain Eukaryota; kingdom Metazoa; phylum Arthropoda; class Chilopoda; order Geophilomorpha; family Geophilidae; genus Geophilus; species Geophilus truncorum. The sequence goes on along the minus strand of JAQFZP010002366.1, from coordinate 8,934 downwards.
CTATTTACGTCACAGACCAAAAGGAAACTTTGTTTTATTCTAATTGACAGCGAAAGCAATTTTTCTTCGCTTCAAACCTACAAACTTCTAAATTAAGAAACTCGCTGGTTTCGAAAGAAAACGCCGCTTTCGCACTTCCGTTCTTGCTCGCAAGAAGTAGGAAACGCTGAGGAGAGTGGGTGGGATGGGAGGGGTCACAAGTAGGTGGTGGAAACGCGATTTGCGCACGACCCTGAGACTATTTAACGCGCCGCAGCGACGTTTTCCCGCCACCTTCTCAGTCGTAAAGCAATTTAAGCGTTGCTCGCTCCAGCTTGTCGTAATAACATGAGTACTCACGGACCCCAATACGGCCTTAGCGCCCAAGTCGCTGGAAAGGTACCGTTTACACTTAAAACATACATAACATTTATATTTTTCAGTTTTTTTAATCGTTAAAATTACAATGACATTGCGTTGATATTAATTCTCCGCCTTGGATGTTAAAGGCTTCACTGCGCGACATGTCACAAAACAACAAAAAGTGTCATTTGTTGTGGTTTTAATGTCAAGTGCGACATGTATTGTGACAAATAGGTGTTTGGGTGAATTTATAATGTCGAAAATACAGAAAATCGATTTATAAGGGAAAATCGATTCATGAAAGTTTTTTGTTTTAGCTGTGATTGAAGCCAGTTTTTTAATCAAATTTTAACAGCTTTCACCCTAGATAACTGCCTGATATAATTTTATGCTCGCGCTTAATAGTGTTAATGACGTAACAGGGGGTTAAAAATAAACACCAAGATGAAACATGCCTCAAACTATTTTTGGCAAAGTTGGCTCGATACAAGGAAAGTGAAAGAAAAAAAAATCCCATCAAAGGAGAATCGTTGTTTCCTTATGTTTACATTCATTACACAACTCAGAAAAGTCGTAAAATACAGAAAAATATCAAAATTAATTAATTTTGTGTGAAAAAATGTGAAAATATCACAAAGTGGGGGTAAAATATAAAAACTAGACGCCCACGTTTATCTTAGGAAAAAAAAAGAGAGTATCGGATGTGGCTCGGCTATATATGGCCAGATGAAGCGTCTGTTATAGCGTAGTTTGCTGCCGTTTATCCCTTCGCTCGCATTTCTGTCAATTGCTCGTCTTCTCAATGGCGAATCGCGGACCAACTTACGGATTGAGCGCAGCAGTTGCCAACAAGGTGCGATGTTTTTAATCTTAATTCTCATCTTTAATGCCATTGACCAAGCGTTCCTTTTGGAGTATCCTGTGGGAATCAATTAATTTAATTGTCAGTCAGTCAGTCAATGGCGATAAGGGATGTTCATTTGGCACCGAGACGAAATGTTGTGAGTAAATCAAACTCGGGAATGAAAAACTCATGTTTTCGGCTCGTTAGAATAAAAAGAGGTAATTTACATGCGAGCCAATTGCGACTGACCTTCGGCTCGGTTTCTAAAATTACATCGGCATGCAGAGTATTTTACCTGGATGATTTTTCAAAATTCGGGAAAGAAGAAGACTTATGTAAGGGGCAAGGGCCAACTCGGTGGGCGGCTTCCCTGATTGGACTTGCGTCTACCGTATTTCTAAATAAGGAAGACGTGTGTTGTCAAGATAAACGGCAAAGCCAAAGTTAAACTTAACTCCAGCGGGGTGCATACCAAGCGATTCACTTGGAAACGAAGCCGAGCTAAGCTTTATCAGCACTAATGTCGTACCGTATGGCTTACAGGGGTCCTGAATACGGCCTGAGTGCCGAGATTTCCCGTAAGGTACGACTGTACGGATACCGTACTAACCGTACTGTGTTGCATGGGACGAGATTTGACTGCATTTTATTTGTTTTCCATTTTTGCATTTGTTGCAAAATGTTGTTGCAAAAGTGGAATTTGGAATTTAATCGGTTTTTGGTGTTGTAGATCGCTGGCAAACGAGACCCTCAAGCCGAACAGGAAGTGCTGGAATGGATTGAAGCAATAATCGGAGAACGACTCCCCAACGCTCCCTACGAGGAAGTGTTAAAAGATGGTCTTGTTTTGTGCAAGTAAGTTTTTTTGTTTTTTTTTTTGAAAATATTTTTGTTTGTTTGTTTTTCTCAACGCGATGTTGTTTTATCTAAAGACTCATGAACAAACTCGTCCCCGGTTGCATCCAGAAAGTCAACACTTCTGGTGGTCAATTCAAGTTGATGGAAAACATTAACAAATTCCAAGAGATGTGCAAAGCTTATGGAGTTCCGGAAATCGACGTCTTCCAAACCGTTGATTTGTGGGAAAGACGAAATATTCCTCAAGTTACTCAATGCATCTTTGCTTTGGGCCGCACGGTTCGTTAATATTGAAATTCTATTCACCCATTAGAATAACAACAATTAATCATTCTGACATTTTTTTTTTTTTTTTTTTTTTTAATAATTAAAGGCGCAAATCCACCCCGAATGGAAAGGTCCCATTCTTGGCCCCAAAATGTCCGACGAGAACAGGCGCAATTTCTCCGAAGAACAACTGCGTGCAGGTGAAGGAATTATCAATTTGCAATACGGCACCAACAAAGGCGCCAACCAAGCAGGTCTTAGTTTTGGCAACACGAGACACATGTAAACAATTACATGATACGATATACAATACAATACACATTTGTAATGTTTATATCTGCTTTATCCTTGAGTTACTGAATTAATTAGCCAATGCCATTATTACAAAAACATACAGACAATAACTCGAGGATAAAAAGTTTTTTTTTTTATTCATTAAATTTTATTAATAGCATTATAAAATTTTAATTTTTAATTTTAACATCATTGTTGTTATTATTATGATAATTATTGAGTTCATATTTAATTTAACAATTTTTTTGATTTGTTTGATAAATTCAAGTTTATTACATAGCTTAATTTATTAATAGCAAAGTTCAATTTCACTTATTTTATATTTTGACTTTTCCTTCACCTTCGTGCTGGGGATGAGATTATAAATAAAGATTTTAAGGCAGCTGGTTTCTGTAGCTTCAAATGCAATAAATAGTTTTTACCAAAATAACGTCAGTTTTTTTTTTGTTTTTTTTTTAATATGAAACACAAACATTCACAATTTATTTTTATAAATTACATTTAACTATTCAATATTATTATTGTTAATCATTTGTGATAACTCACTTTTACTCATGATGAATTCTTCAGTCAAACCATTAGCGTGGAGTTTATCTAAGAAAATTTTTTCAGCTCGTTTTCGTGCAGCCATCTATAAAAAAAAAATTATAAATAGTCTATTAATAATAATAATAACAATAATTTAAAGTAATATTATCACAGTTGTCTGTTGCTCCATTAGTAAAGGTCTATTAGCAACTCGCTTTATGATTTCATTCAACTCTTCTTGATAGTCAACAAATTGAGATTTTATATCAGCTCTGCTTTAAATAAACACAAAAAAAGAAATTAGGAAAAAAAAAACTCAAAACGAGTAAAGGAAGTAAAAATGTCTCTTCTACCGTTTCCTTTTAAGACGATCTTCATTTGTTTCGCAATCATTCTCAGCAGCAATTTTTGCACTGACACACCTACGCAAGGCATTTTTCCAAACTCTGTTTTTATTCTCTTCTTCATTTTTCAGTGCTACTTGTTTGCTAGAGAGAACAAATAAGATTACTTAACTATTATTTTTAGATAATCAAACGAATTATAACCCTTACCAGCTGTTCTCCACGCGCAACTTGGCAGCTAAATTCAGTTTGGGGGTACTAGATTGATTATGAATCAATTTCTCGTAACTCCTTGAAGATGTAAACGGCGTTCGCGGTGCCATAAAAGGCCATCGGTTTTCTTTTAATTTTTCTTGGTCATTTTTTATGTCCTCTTTAACTTTGCTCATTCCTTTATTAACACACCTGGCGTGGAAAGTGAAGGGTTCACAAACAGTGGTCAGTCTTGTTGGTAACTTATTTTGCGCTTTTTTATCCAACTGTGAATGAATCTTGGTGAAGTCTGGAGGATCTAGTTTCCTCTTAGGAGTGACAGATTTATTCTCATTAAGAGATCTCTTCATGAGCCAAGTCCAGTCTTTCGAGGCTTTCATCGCCGCACGAATGTTTTGCATTGAAAAATCATACTTGTTCGTATCTAAGCAAACAAGCCGCTTGGGAAGGGCAGAACTGATTTTTTTGCGCACTTCATTGCTATTGTTAGTTGAGTAATGCTTCGTTGAAAGATGCGATTTATCTTCGTGCGCCAAATTTGGCATTGATTTAGAGTGAAATATTTTATTCACTTCCTCCCTGTAGAAGAAATCAAAGGGTTTCTGCATGGCGAGAGTCATTTCCCGACATTCTTGCTTCCTCATCTTCCTCCGAATTTCGTCTTTGCGCATCATCTCGGCGTAAATTGGGAAGAAAGTCGTGGGTGGCACTGGGTTGGCTCGGAAGATTTTCCTGCATTCCTCTTCCTCCATTTGCTTGTTTCGTTCCACGTCATCTTGGATTCGTTTGCAAGGTTTGGGCTTCTCTGCCTCGTCTTTTTCACTGTCACGCAATGTCATTGTGAAGGGCTCTGGAATTGTTAATTTCCATTTGTAGTTTTCTTTTTTTATTATTGGTACTTCATTTTTGGTGTTTTCGTATATAATTGGATCCGGGTTTTTTAAACCACTGATTTCCCGATATACACTTTTACATGTTGTAGGGGTTTTGGAGTGTTTGAATGGTTTAAATAAGGCGTCGACAGCTGAAACAGTCTCGTAGTTTGGAGTTGAATGCTTCATTTCACTCGTCTGTGGTCAGTTTTGGCGGTATTTTTGAAGACATTGAAAAACTGGAAAAGAAAGTTATAATTGGTGTATTTAAATATTTTATCAAGATATTTACGGATTTAAACTGGAATGTAGAAAACGGTGACATTTGCATTTATTTACTCTCCCTTGTCAGGGAAGTCCCATCGATCCACGAACAACACCATGAACAGAGTAGTCGATAAATTAAATTGCTCTGTAGAGGGCAACACCTAACAGGTTGCACATTCAATATTTTTTGGTAATTACTAAAATTCATTAAATAAAAAAAAAAAAAAAAAAATTAATCATAAATTTTTTTTAATTTTTTTTTTTACTCGGAGAAATTCTTTCCTTACTGTATTTTTTATTCATTTATTTATTTTTTTTAATTTTAAAGACAGCTGATAAATAAATTGAAAAAATTAGACAGACATTTCACATTTGAATAAAGTCTATAAATATATTTAAATATTTCCCAGACACTAAAATGTGAAATTTGAGCAATTTAAACACTTTCAAGTGCTAACAACAGTAACCAATTGTCTGTGAACCAACTGGCGAGTTGTTAACGAACCAAAAATAGATATAAAAGCACATGAACTCAAGATGAATACAAAATTCCGAATAACTGCAGAGTAAATTTACATTTCTAGTCTCACTTTTTCACTAACTTCCAGCCGGTACATTATCACTAATCTTGTAATAAATCATTTTGAGTGCCAATGTCGAAGAAACCTGAGATAACAGAACGTAATATTTATTTATAATTTTTTTATTAGAATTCCACAAAATTAAAAAAAAAGAAAAACTTTAACTGTTCAGTAATTTTGAATACATGAGATCAGATAACCAATTTTTATTTATTTTACGCGTGTTAACTTTGACTCATCCAAGTGTCAGCAGATAGGACACTTGATACGACCCACCAAAGACCTCGGTCAAACATGTCGGAGACGATTGATAAGCAGCAAAAACTCTTCGATCCGACTGAATCTTCACCCGTAAATAGATGAATCGACGATGCATCGCAAACCATGATCGCAAACACCAACCGTCTGTTATCATGCGCAGAAGGTGAGTCGAGTTTTGTTTAATCGACCTTTGGTCAACATAAAAATAAACCAAAAAAAAAAAAAAAAAAGTATTAGTCATTTGGTAAATAATTTTAAACAAGCCAAAAATCAAAGATTAACTAAAATCAGTTGGAATCACAGCAGGATCCGTGATAAGTTGAAATTCCATTGATTTCAGTCATTTGCACTTTGCACCGCCCTCAGGTATTATTTCAATCTATACCTTTAATTACTTTATTATGTTGAATCACACGTGAAATCCACTCGCAATAATGTTTCTCTTCCCGTCTCTTGTTGACAGATACCGACGAAGTGTGATTGTGGGTCGAGCGTCTTACTTCAGTGGATTTCTACTTCGAGGCTCGTGGTTTTTACCTCTTTTGCAATATGTCCATCATCAACTCGCAGTTGCAACTTTATTACTCTTATCTCTCAGTTTTATTCCTTTTCTACTCGTTTGGGTAGCAGGTAAAGTTATCGATTAATTAAATTTTTCTTTAAAAAATATTTTAAATTACTTGTAATTCTAGGTCTCCAAATATGGCGTTTCTTGTTACATTTTGTAATCCACAGACGTCATCCAGAGATGGAGCTGGTCAAGACGAGATCACTGCGTTGCGCTTTGGATACCTATCGTTGGCCAGGGCTGGCCATTGCTCTTCTGCTGTTTGACAACGACAAAACGGATTTCACACAACTCCCAGATAAAATACTCGAAATTATGCGGTTGCAAATGAAGGCTCATTCTGTGCTAAGGCGACGTTTGTGTGTGAGATTGGGCTGTTACTTGTGGCGGGAAGACGATAAAGTGTTGGATCCACGGAAACAGTTTTCAATTTGGCAGAGAAGAGCAAATGACGACTCGTCTTTACAAGTATATACAGTCGAATCCCGTTATAACGAAAACCTCGTTATTACGAACTTAATTTAAAGAATTATTGAAATCGGGAGATGGTTTATAACAAAATGTTGTCACAAACATGTTATTTCGTCACTTTTAAATGATGCAATTTTTTGTTTTACAGTCGAACCTCGTTATGACGAAGCCCAAAAGACCAAAAACTTCATTCGTCATAACGAGGTTCGACTGAAAAACAAAAAATTACATCATAACAAAAAAAAATAAAAATAAACGATTTAGTTATATCGGAGTTCTTGATACAATGAAAACTCGATATAACGAACAAATTTTTCGGTCCCTTGAGCTTCGTTATAACTGAGTATGATTAAAAAAAATTATTTTTTTAATTCACTTACTTTATTTATTCTAGGAAATAGTCAGTACAATCAGTTCCAGAAAACTCCCCTCTGACCGTCCACCGTGGGAAGTCGTTCTTATCCCTTACAAACGCGGGTATACAGTTCTTCTTCGTGCACACCACCTGATAGTGGACAGTTTACCTCCAGCAATCAAACTGCTATCACCAACAGCTTGCAATTTATGGACCAAATCAACCCCGCCGTTGCTCCGTCAGCAGTGGGCACTCAACACAATCGTGTCGAATATCGTGTCCACCGTACTGCAGCAGTGGACGAACTGTGACAACGCCATCTGCGTCTACCGTCAACAAAAACCGTCGAACTTATCGATGGTTTTCGTACCTGCCTTTGCGAGACATTGGTTTAACACGTTGGTTCTTTTCTTCCCAATGATCTTCGTTAAATTCCTCTTAAAATTCCCCCACGCTCTGCTGGACCAAGTCCGGCATTTGGCAGGAGACAACGAAGAAGGCGTTTCCTACTTCCACAAAGCTGGGATAGAGATTTGGGAGGGGATTAAGCTACTTTTCCTCGCACCCCACGTCTTCGCCACGCAGTTGACCAGTCCGGTGGAAAACGTGCCACTTCTTCGAGCGAGCGTTTCCCCCGGGTTGCGGGTTCTTGCTTGGACACCGCCCCTCAACAGAGAACTCGTCCGCCTTGTGGCAGAAGCGGGAAACGCGTCTGAAGTCCACGTACTTCTGGCCGCCTGTGCAGGAGTTCTGCGTCAGTTTATTCTCAATTCGGCTCCCAGAGTTCCCGATTCGGTGTCCGCCATTCTCCCGGTCATCGTCGGCGAACGCAAAACGGCAGCGTTCGCACTCATTGACTTGCCGACGGGAGAATGGGATCCGTTGAATCGCATCAAACTCGTTCGTCGACAGATGAATGCAGTTGAAAAGAGACCGCTACATATTTTGATCGGAGCCATCGTGATGAAGTACGCAAGTTGCATCTTGCCACAAACAATGTTGACCCTGGCACTTAATTTCCTCAGCAGAAGACACACGGTCACTGTGTGTTTTGTCGACACACCCATCGACGTGATGCCTCATGACACACGATTGTTTTACTGGCGTCCACCTCAGGGAAATGCAGGTTTGTTGTTGTTGTTGTTGTTGTTGTTGTTGAGTTTTCATTGTGGAAAAGTATTTTATGTTTATTTTTATTTTAGGTTTGACTTTTACGTTGCAGTCGAACGAAGAGTGCGTTAGTGTTGCGTTTGCAAGCAGCCAAAGTGTTCTGTCAAAAGCATCGTTACTGACACCGCAGTTCTCGCATGAAATTCTTGCGATGGCAATGGCACTTCACATTCCGATTGACAGGAAATTGACTTCTCCACCTTCCAGAAGTGAATAGAAATGAGTAATATGTCGACATTATTTATTGATAAGATGGGAAAATAATGATCTACCGTACGTCAATAAAATGAGTAAAAGCAATATATTTTGAGATAATTAAGTGATTAGTGTGATGTAATGTGGGAATATGATGAAATTTGTATTGAATCGTTTTATGCGGTCACCAATTTTAAGTAATAAAGTGTTAAGTGTCAGAGTTGATAAAAGAAAAGGAGTAAATATTATGTACAAATACAGTTATAGAAATTAATTATGTAATACTTTGTTATTTCAAGTGAAACTTTTTTATGTTGTCAGCAGATGACAGATTTCTCTACATGGTGGTTCAAAAGAAGAGATTTATTTAAATGAGAGAAATACTATTTCTAGTTTACTTGTGTATAACAGGTAAATCATGCATTTCCTGCAGTCCATTCACAAGTGAACTAGAAATAGTATTTCTCTCATTTAAATAAATCTCTTCTTTTGAACCACCCTGTA
>JAQFZP010002365.1:0-13955 GCA_034695745.1 Geophilus truncorum | reverse complement strand
AAAAACGTTTGACACTCGATGACGTTAAACCACGGCAACCGACAGCGCTATGCACCTGCATTAAGCACTAGGGAATCAACATGGCCGACTCGGCAGCCAAGAAAAAATATTTGATGTGATATTTCAACACTGAGGAGGTAAAAACAACTCTTTCCTCTCTAAAACAATTCACTCACGTGCACCCATTAGACAAAACATCTTAAAACCAAACAACTCATTTGATTTAACCCTAAAACAAACCTTAAAAAAAATTAAAAAATTTCAGTGCTAAGCAGCCAAGCCTAATTGGGTTAAAAAATGTCAAAAAAAATTTTAATTTTGTTTTTTCTGATATTAGGGTTAAGCCCCCGCATGGAGTATGGGTCTTGGTCGCAGTCACGTACGCGTATTAATTCTGTTGGGATTTTACGTCCTCTTCCTGACGATTGGTGCGTCCATCTTTTCCGCCATCGAAGCTCCAAAAGAAGTGGAAAAAATGAAAGATCTTCGTGATAGAAGAAGTACTTTTCTTCGTACACATGGCTGTGTGAATGGTAAGTGGGAGATTTGGTGTTTTTTATTTGTTTTTAAGTTTATTTCCTGTTAATACCTTTGGTGTTAGGATGAGGAAGTTGTTGATTGATTATGTTGTTTGTTTGTTTGTTTGTTTGTTTTGTTTTAGTGACATGTGGTAAGAGGAGAAATAGTGATTAAAGTGAAATGTGGGGAAAGTGTTTACAAGTTGTAATTATTGTATTTTCTAAGTTGTTTCGAGTAAAAGTTGTTGAATGTAGTCTTAAGTACACCAATACCTCGTATGGCGGTCGAGATAAGTTCCTGGAAAGTTGACTGCAAAGTGGAAATGCAATTTGACGAATCATATTACCGTATTTTCTCAAATAACGCTTGGGACTCAATTAGCGCGAGGAAAAAAGCTAAGGTCGACTAGTTTTCAAACTTGTGCGAGAAAAGTTATTCACTAGTATGATACAATACAGTCGAACCCCGTTATAACGAAGCTCAATGGACCGAAAGATTTATTCGTTATAACGAGGATTTCATTATATCGAGACAAATTAATTTATGATAGACATAGAAGAGGATTTCAAAATAGTTCGTTATACCGAGGATTTGGTTAGCAAAGTATTTTCACACTCATGAGTTTTTAATGCGAGTTTATGTTGAATTTTTGATTTTGATTGGTTTTTATTCGTCACTAGAGTTTTTTAGAATAATCAGAAGCGCACAAGTTTTGTTTTTCAAGCATCATAAAATTGCTCGCATTGATGAGCTCGTGCTTGTGAAAATAGTCAGTTTAATGGGCTCTTTCTTGTGCGAACATCAATCAAAAATCGTGTAAGTGAAAACGCACTATTAACTTCGTCCTAAGACAAACAAGCGGAAGGATGTATTATATATAATTCCAGGTAAAGTTAGGTTATATAAGTTAGTCCTGAAAAAGTTGATTTTTAGATCTTTCTGATTTCAGTTCAGTTGTGTGCATATAGGCAGGGCCGTATTAACCCATGCCCGGGGGCTTTTGGGTACTTTGGGGCCCCTTTCCTACATTTCGGGGCCCCCTTCGACAATTCTCTCACTATATTTCCCTTTTCCAGTGAGAGTTTGTGTAACTTGGCATCACTTCTTGGGATTTACGGAGTATATAGTCTTTATACAATATTTGTTACGGTATATCGTTGTGCAAGCACTATCACTAAAACAAATTGACGGGCCCCTTAATTCCTGCGGGTCCTAGGCTTCAGCCTAGTTAGCCTAATGGATAATGCGACCCTGCATATAGGAAACGGCTGCTGATGTAGAGAATTTCCCAAGTTATTGTGATGTCACTTATCAGAGCCAGAAGTTGACTAGAATTTTTGGGCTCGCATGAAAACAACCAGCCAATGAGAAGTTTTCTTACACCGATCACTCGATAATCACACTGTTTGAAAACAATGGCTGTTTTTTATATTGATCAATTGTTTTATTAATGAGATTCTCTTCCCGATTTCAACCCTCGTGTGTAATTATTGCGGTAATAAAGTCACTCATTTTTCTATCTTCATGAGACTCGTGGTCTCAATATCAATATCATAGAAAAATTCGTGACTTCATTACCGCGATAATTACACGGGCTCTTGTTAAATTAATGTGATATTTTGAAAATGAACAGTCTCACAAGTTACCCTTAAGCATTGTTTGCTTTTGCTTATCATTGAGGGATTTGGTGCGAGTCTTTTATTGATGGTTTTGAACGCCATTAATTAACTGTTAGTTATTATAGAATTTCAAATTGGACATGTATTGTGGTTAGCAATGGGGTTTGTCTTGGCAGTTTAAGGTGAAAGTCGAATGTAGTTTTACGAGGAAATAAGCTGAAAGTTGTAATGAGTTACTATGGCAGTACGCAAACTGACGCGTAACAGATGTTACAGCATTCCTAAGGGAAATAAATGTGTCAGTTGTTGAAAACAGATGAATACAATAATGAATGCTTGAAGGTGATGTGTTTGGATCTTAGTGACACGAATTGAGTGCCGATCTCTTAAGTTTGCAAATAGAATGAGGATGAACTATTTGAGGATTTATTGTATGTGAAAATGCAATTGACATTAGGTCTGTTCAATTTCATTAAGGTAAAGTCACTCGAAAAAATGCAAATGATGTCACTTTAAGTTAAGTGATTTGATTTCCTTAAGCATTTTAACCATAAAGGACACTTGGAATCTTTTATTTCTTAAGCATGTGACTTAACTTAAGAAATTGTGTTCATGCGGTATTCTTGATTCTGACCAATCAGATTGAAGACTGCCATATTTGATCTAGTGCTGCTGTTTGCTATTGGCTGAATTAAAAGTAAGACGTTAAGTTAAGGCTTAATTCAAAACAGTTTAGAATTTAAAAGACTTTAACTTAAGATCCCACAATGCACCTTAATTTCTTGTTAAGTTAAGTTATTAAGCACAAGATCACAAAATCACCTTAAAGTACAAAATAACGTTTAAAAACATTAAAATACATGATTTTATTTATAAGTTTGTCAGATTTTTTTTGATAAAATGTCTTCGAAACTAAATTTCGTATTTTGGGAAAAGATGAAACCACAAATTCGTCCTACCTTATAACCTTACTAGTTTCAGGATTCCTCACTAGATAGCGAACCACATGTTCGAAACCCGAGAACAGCAGCATTAGAATAAGTAAACCTGTACATTTATCTTGTTATCTAGTCATATCAGGTTTTTCACAGAAGAACCGAGATGAGCTAGTCAATAACCCATTCCAAAATTGTGTTTAGGGATTGTGACCGGTCATTATTTCTTAACCCTTTGACTACTAACCTATGTGATAAATCTCACACAAGCTTCAGTTTTGAATGCCAAATTTGTTTGCTGTTAACTATCAAAGATGTAGTGAATCTTAAGTATGTGGACAATGTTTGACGTTTCGGCTACCAGGTGTTTATGTAGTCATCTTCAGGAACATAATAAATTGGATTTTTTGAATCTGAAGTGTTTACATGCGAAATTTTTTGACTTTGAAGTCAGAAAATTCGGATTATTTTGCCCATGTAAACGTAATGTTACCTTGGTCTGCTTGTCCAAGTGAATAAGTCAGGAGATTGTTTCAGTACGTGCTGCAAGAAATGTTTTATTCAGACATATGGGATTTGTATTCCCCAACTTGTAATCTAGATAGATGAGCAAGAAATATAGTATAGTTAATTTTTCAAACAAAAGCCAGGCTTTAATTAAAATCATTTATCATGGACACTGGTATTTGACCTGAATTTAAATATTCCAATCTATCTTTTATATGGAGATATCTTTTTGATACTGTCTGTGATAGCAACAGCCTGCGTCAAAATCAGCCAGATGCATTTTGGGTATTGGCAAATCAATAAACATGGAGGTGTAAATGAGGCTTGTAAGTGGATCAGCTGCGAGTCGAATCTCGTTACTACGAAACTCAAGGAACCGAAAAATTCATTTGTGTTTGTTGCGAAATAAAAATAATGGGGTGGAAGAATCAATGAATCAAAAGTAAAAAATTGCGTATTTAAGATTAAAGTAGATTGAAGTAGACTAAAATAGAATGAAATCAAGACTCAAAGATCAAGATTCTGTGAATCGATGCAATTGAAATGGGAATCAAACCATCAATCAAAGACTCAAAGTAGAGATGTAAATATAGACAAAACGTTTTTACATGTGCGATTTTTTTTTTTAATCACGATTTTGGTACGTCATCATTGACGATTTGCTACAGAAAATTATAAAAAATTCAAAAAATTCACAAATTTCTTCACTACTGAGCACCATCAGCGCCCTCCCCACACCAGTGGCAACCACTAGAACTAAACAGAAAGCCCCTAGTGCTAAAACTTGAAACTACTAACAACAACAAAACTCTTTATCCACTAAAAAAAAAAAATCCAACTATTTATTCACCACAAATTTCCCCCTGGTGAGAAAATTGAAAAAAAAGTCAACAAGCAGTTGCCATTTGACGCTTTAAGCACAAACACCTGTTCCACTTCCGCTGTTTACAACGTTGTACAAATATTGACTGAAGCAGCAGATGCACCATCGAACGACTTTTATTCAACTTATTAGAAAAAAGAAACACAAAACACAATTATCCATGTTTGGTTTCCATCATTTTCCGTCACCTAGCAACGCTTATCACCAAGCGTCATCTTATTGTCCAGATGTGAAAAAATATCTTGTTTACAATTTCACATTCCCCTTTTGAAGAAAAAACGTTAATTTCTTTTTAAAGTGAGAAAAATAACACAAAACCAACACGAGATTAATTTCCACCCGGTCGTCATGACAACCGACAAAACGCGATAATCTCGAAGCGAACACTCAACATTAATTAAAACCGAGATTTTTGTTAACAAAACGCACAAAATTTACTGAAAAACACCAAATAAGGTAAATGAACTTGATATTTTGACATTTTTTCGATGTTTTCTGATCTCTTTGAACCCGGGTCGATACGTCATCCGTTATCGCGCCATCTGGTGATGTCATTGATAAAAAAACAGACAAAACCGGCGAGCTCGCGACCAAGTTGTTGATTTTCACAGTCTTTGAAATGATGAATTTCGTGTCCGAATTTTCGTTTTACATATTCGAAACATCATCCGAAATGTCGCTTTTTCAAGTCAGCTGACCAACGGCCACTCGAGAAGTCTAGGTGATTTTTCTTTTGACTTTTAAAACACTTTTTATGATGATAATGTGGACCGGAAGTGATATAAAGCAACTTCCGGTCTTTTCATCTTTGAAAGATGAGGAATTTTATTTTTATTTTATATTTTATATTTTTATTTATTTCGGACAGCTGGTTGTGCGCCGTCGGACGACGAATTTCGTTTTCGACAAATTTCGGAGGGAAATTTTGATAGTTTGGTTCTTAGCGGCGGTTTTTGGCAACTTGAATTTCGAAAGTTTGGAAAATTGGAATTTTTTTTTGAAATTTTTTTGAATTTCAACCATGGAAAAAGACCTTTTGATTCCGAAAAAACTGAAAACGGTGTGCGGGATCCGTCGGAGCTCGTTTCTACTGGCGATTTTCGCAGTTTGGTACTTTGTTTACTTGTTGATTGGAGCTTCGGTTTTTATGCACTTGGAGGCGCCAAAAGAGTTGACAGTGACGCAATTGTTACGTGAGAAACGAGCGGCGTTTTTAAAGCGGTATCCGAGCGTCTCAGGTAATTTTATTTTATTTTATATTTTTGATGTTTGGTGACCATTTTGTGCACTTTGTTGTATCGAGCGTCATAAGTTGATAATGGGTGCCATAGGGGTGATTGCTTTATCTCGACCGCGTGTTGCTAGTCTTTAATTCCAACTGCTAATGAAACGAAAGATTACAGTGCATGGCGCGTCATCTTTGACCTTTACTTCTCTCTCTCTCTCTCTCTCTCTTTTGGTGGAAATTTTATGTGAAAATTTTATGTTTTTCAAAATTGTAAACATTTTCGAAAATTCGAATTGTTGTTAAAAGAGGAAAAGTTTGAAACTTTGGTCGAAAATTGTCGAAAAGTCTAAAATTTTGTGAAATTCGAAATTTCCAATTTTGTCGAAATCTGGAAAATTTAGTGAATACTCGAAAAAAAATTGAAAATTTTAAATAATGTTGACAAATTTTACAACTCTGTTTGTAGAACTCTGGAAAATTTTGTAAAATTTATTTTCAAAAATAGAAATTTGACATTTTGTCGGAAAAATGAAAAATTTGAAATAATGGTCGAATAAGAACAAAATTTTATGGCATTCATTTTCAAATAAAGGGGGGAAAAATGAAAACTTACAAATTTTTCAATCAGTAAATTTGATTATATATTTCTACTTTTCATTTCCTTCTCCTCCAGATGAGGCGCTAGAAGAATTCATCGTTGAAATAATCAACGCAAACAACGTCGGCGTTTCGGCGATACGAAACGTAACGATGGAACCCAATTGGAGCTTCGGTCAATCCTTTTTTTTCGCAACCACTGTTATAACTACTATAGGTAAGTGAAATCTGAAATCCCATTTTTATTACGGTACCACATCATTAACCTAAAACAAGTACAGCCAAACCCCGTTACAACGAAATTGATTATTGAGTCAAGTTTTCTTCGAGATTACGAAATTTTTTGTCGTAGTCTAGATTTGGACGCCATTAAGAGTCCGGACAAGTTCGAAAATCTTGTCGACGGGTCAAAAAAAATCACTGCAAATCTTTGCAAATTTCAAATCTTCAGTCAAAAATCTTACAAAAATTTTTAAGAAATTCTTTAAAAATCCAAACAAATCTCTATACTCTTTACACATTTTTGCGAATCTCATAAATCACTAAAAATCTTCATGAATCTTTGAAAAATCTTTATAAATTCCGTGAATCTCATTTGAGTTCCTCTGACCCTTGAGTCGGATTAACATTAACTAACACGACATTTACTACGTCACGTGATGGCCAATTTCGGTAAAATGTTGTTATAACGAACTTCCAGTAACAAAAATCTTGAAAATTACGTTCGTAATAATAAGGTTTTTGTTATAACAAAATTTTAAACATTGGAATGAACGAGACGAGAATCGATGATTTTAAAGAATTTCGTTACTTGCGGGTTTTTGTTATAAGCGGTTTCGTTATAACGGAAGAGAAGGAGAAATAACGTTCAAGGTCACCAGTGATTACTCTGGCCATATCTGACCTGTCGCAATTCAACAATGCTTTGAACAATCATAAAATATTACACAATTCAATAATAATCTACACACAATCTCAAAATAACGTAAACTCAGTCACGACACAGTCGTTATAAAGGGGTTCGATCGTAGTTACTCTTCGGCGCAATCGTAAAGCGTGATGATAACGATGGTTGATTCATCCGAGAAAAGGGAAGTACGGTATACGGTAGTTGATATTGACCATGACATTTGTCTGACGTTTGATCTAGGGTGAAAACTGAAAATGATAAGAGGTGAACTCGATATTTTATCTTGAACAAATTGTTATATTTGGCATTTGAGTCACAGTAATTTCACAATGACCAAAGTGTGCCACGTGTTCGTATATATTTCATGGATTGTTTTATCCGAATCCATTTTGGGTGACATTTAGTTTTGGGGTGCATGTAAAGTTTTTATTGTTTTTTTTTTCTATTTCTTGTGGTTTATCGAAGTTTGTTTAAAGATTTTTCTTTAAAGATAACTTATTTTAGAAATGCTATGTAAATTCTTGCATCACAGATAACTAGAAAAAAAAGAAAAAATGGCGGCGAGGGTCACTTTCTGAAAGATGTCTCTTCTTTTTTTTTTTTTTTTTCTCAAAAAGTTATTTATTTTTCGACAATGAGTTTGATGAAATTTTGTTTGAGCTTTAAAAAAAAGAGTTGCAAAGATTTAAAAAATATTAATTTAATTTTTTTTTTTTTTTATGGATATATATCAAGAGGTAGTTCGCATTAAAATGGACTTGTCCAAAGTTATACCGTATTTTCTCAAATAACGTTCGGGTTGCAAACACTTTAAAGTTGATAAGGGATTCAAATATGGAAAAATTTGGAGGAAAATAAATTTTGTAAATAGGTCGTGGTTGTGGGGGGTAGGGGGGTGTGAAAATATGGTAACTATAAAGAGAAAAGCTGAAACTTTGCATTTACCGTATTTTCTCAAATAGCGCTTGGGTCGCAATTAGGCTTGGGGCTCAATTAGCGCGTGGGGAAAAACTAATTTTATTAAATAGCCTTTGGGTCTCAATTAAGTCACTCGAGCACTAATTGAAAAATCCCAAAAATCCGTTTCGGATTATAACGTTTTCCCAACATAATATTTTTGTCTATATGTTACAAATACAAATTCTAGAGAAGAAATGGATGAAGTCATTGAGCAAACTGAAGAAAACAAGATTTTCATTGATTTGTCAGATGGTGAAGCTTCATTTAGTGATACAGGTCGAACCCCATTATAACAACTCATCGGGGAATGAAAATTGTTCGTTATAACAGAGATTCGTTATATATAAAATATAACTAATTAATTCGTTACAACGAACATTGATGCTGACAATACGATGAATGATACCACATGGAGTGTATAGTGGCATCATTGTTAGTCCGTAACAGATAACATTGTAATACAAGTAGCTTCAAAACTCCGATACAGACATTTTCGTCATTATTACGCAGAAACTTTCACATTTTTAGTTTGTAATATCCGGTAATTCATTATAATGCAGTTTGTTATAACGAGGTTCGACTTGCAATGATTCTAATTAAAAAATATGCAAAATTATTTTTTTTAAATAAGGCTTGGGTCTTGAATAGGTCTTGGGAGAAAAATAAATTTGGCAAATGGCACTTGAGGGCCTTATTTGAGAAAATATGGTATTACGGTAATTATCTTGAAAAACATTAAGAAGTGCCTAAAAGACTTTTAGGGAACAATATACCATGATTGTTTTGGTCTTAATATCCTAACAAACACTGATTGAAAATTATTTACTTGTTAGTTTTAGAGTATCACAATATAAGACTTAATTTGCCCAATCATATACTAATTAAAAAATATAAATTATAAAATGCATCATAAATTCTAAATTTGATATTATTAAATTTTCAGGTTATGGCCACGTAACACCGTTATCGGAAGGCGGTAAAATATTCTGCATAATTTATGCACTGCTGGGCATTCCTCTCAACATGATTTTGCTCATGTCTTTCGTTCAGCGACTTATGATCCCAGTCACTTTCTTCCTTCAATTTCTCAACTCTCGCCTTGGACATTTGTATCAGCCGTTTAACATTTGTATGTTTCATCTGAGTATTATTGTTGTTCTCGTGTTCCTTCTCTTCTACATCGTCCCCGCCTCCATCTTCTCGACGTTGGAACCCAACTGGGGGTTCCTCGATTCGCTCTACTACTGCTTCATTTCCCTCACCACCATTGGATTGGGCGACTACATTCCAGGTGATAATCCCAACCAGCCGTACAGACCTTTGTACAAAGTTGCGTGTTCAGGTAATTAATTTTTTTCAGGTTAAAAGAAGAAGTGAATAAACTAGCCGAAAGTCTGACAACAATTTCTATGTTAACTCGTTAAATGTCGTTAATTTTCCACCATCAATTCTCACCAATTGGCTTCAAATTCAGTTCACCTTTTTGCCACCTGTGGTGCTAATCTGTAATGTAGAGTTGAGATTATGGCAGTCTATGGAAGAGGCAGACTTCTGGTTAGTTTATTTGCTTCTGTTAAAAGTAGGTGCATTTAATTTTGTTAAGGCAGTCACTTAAGAAAACAGAAATGACAAGTTAAGTGACTTTTGCTTAAGGGCCTTAACTACAGTATATAGTTAATGGAAAATAAAAGACTCCAAGTGTTTTTTTATATATATAAAAAAAACACTTGGGATCTTTTATTCCTTGACTTAATCTATGTCACTGGCACTGTGTTATAACCAGTTTTTGGAGAAATAAATCACTTAAATAATGTTCAATTTTAATCTAAGTTTTTATGTATCTTAATGAAATTGAACGCATCTATTTAAAATATTTATTTTTATTTACAAATTAGTTAGTTTATTTATATCTCCCCATTGACTAATTTATCTAAAGGTGCTGAAATTTATTATTCTGCTTTGATCTGATTTTGCTTTAGTGGTTTTCTAGTTTCTAGGTATAGCTGGAGGAAAGTGATCCATTAGCTTTGTACTCTAGCTGAACTTGAACAGGCATTGTTATCAATTGTAATCCATCTTGGCATTACAGAAGCCTGTAAGAAAATATCCTTAAAACCTTAATAGATTAAAGATTTGTTTCCCAAATACAAAGAAAGAATGTAAAACTATATACTTAAAACATATCCTACAATTGGCTGTAAGCTTATGAACCTTGAAAACTGAATAGTTTCAGTCTAAAAATGCACCTTTTTTTAAAGACAAAGCACTTTTTTTTAATCTTTGTTTAATTTAAATTAGAGTGGAATTGGCAATTGGGAATTGAACGGGATTAAATCTGATTAGAACTCAAAAGAAGGTTCAATCCAAAAAGACAACATTAAAAAGTATCAAAACAGAACAGGAAAACCATAGACACACCCCCTCTATGTGCAGAACGTGGTGGCCATCTTGAGTCAGCAGTCCACTGGTATATATGTCTATGATGAAAACAATAGTAGCATTAAGGAGTTAGAAAAACATTGTCATGAAGTAGATCAGGCATGACGAGAATTTTGCTCTTGAGTTGAGTTAGATGTAAGCAACTTTGTAAACTTAAATATAGCATTGTAGACTTAGATAGAGCATTGCAAACTTACACAAGTTTTATAAATAAAATTTCTATTTCAGTGTATCTTTTAATCGGTTTGACGTTCATGATGCTGATCATGACCCTCTTCTGCGACATTCCCCAACTAAACTTCAGCGTATTTTTCCTGGTCAAAAGCGACGAAATCGACCCCGAAAAACTACGCCTTCATTCCGGAAGCCTGAGTGGACCAAAGTACACGCCTCAGATAGACGACAACATCCGCGAGAACATTCGAGTTAAACCTCGATCCGGCGGCGACACTTCGTCGCCAGAGGACGCGCGCTGAATCCGCTCTTCCAGTTATCCACATTCACTTTTCTCATTTTATCTTTACCTCCTTCTATCTTTGTACATTTTACTATTAGTAATCCAAATCGTTTCTACGGTTTCCATTTTGCTGCACGATGACGGTGGCGAAACGAAACTTGGACGAAAACTTTTACATTGTTTTTGCTATTTTATGTCTTTTTACTTTAGGTTACAAAATTGAAGTCGACCGATGGGTCACAGCACTGATTTTACAATAAATTTTTGTTTTTCTTTTGAAATATTTATTATTTTTATTGACAATCGACTGATTGATGTTTTATTTATTTTTCCAAGTTTTGTACATTATAAACATTATCTATAAGATTATATATGGCAACTCGCGTCTTTTAAGAATATATGGTGTCGTGAGGAATATTTAAGACATTGTTCGTGGACGGTTTTGTTTGCAAGTAATTGTGGTTTGATTTCAAAGACAACCTAGTGGTGAGATTAGTAACTATCAAAAGTAGCCAGATCTCATTGGACGAATTAAATTTCCAGTTTTTTGCAAAGGTGATACGAAAGTGTTACTTTTGAAACTGGTGGACGAAATGATGTAATTAAACTTAAAATTACCACCAATTACTACAATCATATACGGTGCAATTAAAGATCAAATGTTATCGTGCATAAAATATGCAACATTCATTAAAGGTTTGTTTACAATGCAGTGCCAGGCTGTTTACAATGAAATGGCAACAATTTTTAACTTGGTATTGGTGTTGGAGTTCACAGGTATGGAAACAGCCAATGAAGACTTTGCACACCTGGAACATTCATTAAAACAAAAACACGCAAATGCAAATACATTATGGATAAATGTACAGATGCTTCCATAAATTTATGAATAGATTTAACCCATTTTGAACCAAAAATTATCAAACAGTTAATTGATGCTGAAGGTATGCGTGTACTTCATATGTTGATGAATTTTATGTGCATAAACTGATCAATGTATGAACATGTACGTAAAGATAAATAAACATACCGTACCGTATGCCGTACCATGTGCCAAATGTATTTTCCCCCAAATTTTTTGATTTTTATTTCATCTTTGTTTTAAAGGTGTTTAAGACTAATTTTAGCATTGTTGTTGCAATAAACAATGCTAAAAACACTCTTAAGATTCACTTTGTTTCTGTGCATAATCAAAAAGCATTTTGAATGTTTTTAATGACTTTAAGGAAGCCTTCATTGCGACCCAATTTTTATTTGAGAAAATACAGTAAGCAAACAATAGCTTAACGTGTTTATATCTACATGTGGAAATGTGCACAAAGTCTGTAATATCTGGCTGGTTTGAAAACGAGATCTCGTGAGATTGGTGTTAGTGTTGGCACTGGGCCTGTTCACAACATTGTGAAGTGAGAAATTCATGCATCTAGGGCTGCATTGTTAACAAACCTTTAGGAGGAACCACATTCCAAGCAAAGTAATTGGTAAACAGAGAGTTCAAGGCCTCAACCATGTTTTGAGAACTTTGTTCATGAATCAAGTTCTAATCATGTTTGGATCTAGATTCATGAATCGAGTCCAAGTTCACACTGACAAGTGAATGTGGATCTAAATCTAGCCAGGCATTGTTAGTTATATTGGCCAATGTTTGTTGCAGCCAATCACAATTACTTTCCAACGAGACCGGCCACAACTCCACCAATTGTGTATTTAGCCAGAAATATATATATTAAATAACATCATTTTTGAAGAACTTCTGACAAACAAAAATGTATAAAAAAAATAAAAGAACTTTATCGATATTCTCAAATTGAAATCATATCAAAGTTGGAAATTTTATCTTTTAGTCGATAGCGAATATTTTTGTCGTTTACAAAAATGCAAAAAAAAAAAAAATATTATATTGTATACGTGGGTTTTTTGTTATTATAAATACACAATTAAATGTCATATTTACAAATGTATAAAAAAAAAAGTTTTGTTGAACTATTTTCTGTACAGAAGAAAAAAAACAAATTTAAACTTTTATTTTTTTGTTTACTTTTTTCTGTTTATTTATTTATTTTTTTTTTTTTGTATCAAAAAAAAAATAAGTTTTTGCCTTTTTGTCGTTTGTGCCTAAAAATGTGAGAAAAATGATGAAAAAAATGTACCGTAGACAGATTTTGAGTGTCAAGTTGGAAATCTATGGAGGAATTGGAAAATGACCGTTAACAACTTTCATATCATTGTGAGTATCAAATATTAGATGCCCGGTTATCTTTACGATTAAAAAACTGTACTTGCTGTTAAAACTTCTTGCATATCATTGAAAAAACTATCACTAAAAGTAGTGAACTATTATAGTGATAAAGGCTGGTTTACTTTGCTGCAATGCAACACGCAAAGTGTTGCATCACTTTGCACGTGACAGTTGCCCTGACAACCTCATCTTTTACATCCAGTCTTTGTTGTCAAGGTTGATTGATCACTAAATAATTTTTTTTTTAAATTAATAGTCGTAAAAGTTCTTGCAATAAAGACAACAAAATTAGTGACATTTTTTAGCTATAGTGATAGTGAAACATTTGTAAAAAAAATTCACTAATAGCAATAGCGAAGATAGCAAACTAAGTTTTTAAAATTTTAGTGTTAACGTTATAGGGTCACTATTCTGTCGCATTAATTTTAATAATTACTTTTTTCAACATTAAACGCTTTAAATCCTCGAAATTCAATGAAAAACTTCACTCACAAGTAGTACCTCAACTCACTGCCACGAGATGGCGCTTTAGCTGGAACTTCAAAAACACTACCAATACACGTGTTTATTAAATTTCCTTAATTTACAATATCTGCTATATAAAACTCAAATTTCAAGATAAAACTTAAAAAAAAAAAATGAGGAATTAACAGTTCATTAAA
>JAQFZP010002364.1:0-13955 GCA_034695745.1 Geophilus truncorum | reverse complement strand
TTTTAAGTTTAGTGTCAATCTACACTAAATTAACTATTGTTTTACTCTTGTAAGTATTGGGTTTCATGAGACCCCCCCTTTAAAAGCAACAAAGCTCATACATAAATATGTACGTCACTCCAGTGTTCCCTGTTGCCGACAAAATCTCAAAAAATTACATGTTTTTTCAATTTTTATTTCATAGTCTTATAAAATAATTTTTAAGCTTTCTGTTTGAGGTGAGTGAATTTTTCCATATTTTATACATATAATATTAATTTGATAAATGATTAGAAATTCTATTTTTAAATTCTTTTGAACTTGACGTAGATGATGCCATTAAAAGCGCAGTTAGAAAACGTCTACTTTCTCCTTAAAAGCCAGGCTAATTCCTGAAATCGTAATATTAATATTAATTTGAATTTTTTTATACTTTTTTTTTTATATCTTAATGAATCTACTCTCACTGGCAGCAGAAGATGCTTTGCTCTCGACAGTATCATCAAATGTATTGCATTATAAAAATGCTCAACAAAATGCTATTTTTAGATCAAAGTAATTACCATACTTAAGATCAGTAGTTACAATCCAATATTGATAATTTACATTTTTACTCAGTCTTCGACAATTATTCATTGTATTTATTTATTTAATTACAGATCAATTAAGATTTAACCTTTTAGTGTTAGTATCAGATTCACTTTCATTAACAGTGTCAGTGTAACGGATCCAGCACTTTCAGGGTCTTTCATTTTTGTAAAAAACCTTTGTGTGATGTTTGGCTTACTGGTACTTTTTGTTTTTAGTTTTAAAAAGTTTAACCTTTCCTAGCTCGGGACTTGAATGCCCAGCTGCTTCTTTTCTGCTTGGGACTTAAACGCCCAGCTCTGTTTTTCTAACTCGGGACTTGAATGCCTTCCTGTCCGAGTTCATGATTAAAAGAGGCTCATAATCTTGCGCCCTTCCAAAGATTATTTCCGTCAACTTTTGTATTTTTTATGTTCAAACTGTATATTTAGAAAATGGTAAACCTAACCAATTAACGCCTCGGTTTACTGGATTTAAATATCCTCGCTAAACATCATTAAGTTAGAGCGATATTCATATGTTTTAATTTCCGTCTTTCTGTGCTACAGTATTTAAAAAATTAGATACAGTAATTACTATACAAGTACGATGTGCAGACCGATTTCAAACTTAGATGCCATTTTCGTATCAGTATCATGAATCTTGCTTTTGGTCGTAAATGAATGCCTCTCGACTTGAGCTTTTTAGTCCGAGTTTTCGCAAATCGTGTTATTTCCTCTGTGGGTAAGTCACTTGAACTAGCAGACGAACCAGGACCAGTTGTTGTTTGACCAGGCGACTGATACACGATTAACTTTTCTTTTTCAGAGTCGCCAATTTTAGAAGTTGCGAGCTGAAAAAATATAAAAAAAAATTTGAAATAAATATTAAAACTCATTTTCCTCCCATTTCACCTTTTTTGCATCAGGTAAGCCACGAGAACTAGCAGACGAACCAAGATCAGTTGCCGTTTGACGCGGTGGCTGATATAAGACTAACTTTCCTTTTGCAAAGGCGCCAATTTAAAAAGTTGTGAGCTGAAAAAATATAAAAAAGAAATTTGAAATAAATATTAAAACTCTCATTTCCAGCTTAATTAATCAAAACCAAACATATACAAGAAAAAAAGACACAAAATAGTGCCACATTTCTCATTTCTCATTTCCTTGTTAATTCAACCAACTTTATGTACCAAACCAAAACCTCTTCTCAAAAAAACCCTTAATTAATATTAAAAAAAAATCAATCATTCAATTTTATCACAGCCATTAATTACGAAAATAAAAAAAACAGCGAGAAAATAACTGGAAATGACGGATTTATATCAACATCATTAATCCATTTATAAATCACATTAAAACTAGTCTTAGCACATTTTTTACACATTTGTTTGGCAGCCATCTTTTTTATTTAGACCGTATCGAGAAAAATGATCATTTTGCACAAGACAAGTGTTTCGCATGGAACAATAATTGCTAATTTTCTATAAAATTTTTAAATTAGCAATTATTTTAGAAACATTTTTCAGTGTCAACCAATAAAATTGCAAAAACAGAAAGTGACGTCAGTGGAGGCATTGTTTACATTCGCGCAGTGTGAAGCGTGTGACTTGCAGAGTGGAACCCACTTTATAACGTTTATATAGGAACTGGCTTAAAAGTAACGTCATAACCAAGTTCGCGTTATAAGCGTATCTTGAATATACCGGAGTACTAAATACTTACATCACACCTTTTTATCTCTCAAAAAAACTCTTAATTACTGGTAATATAAAAAAATCAATCTTTCAATTTTATCAGTTATTAATTGCGAAAATCGAAAAAAACAGCGAGAAAAAAAACTGGAAATAACGGATTTATATCAACATCCATTTATCCATTTATAAATTTTTGCATTTTTTTTTTTTTTTTATTATTCATTTTTTTAATTATTTATTATTTCACAAAAATGTACAACTATTTATGATACAAAAGTATGATAATTTATATATTTATTATAAAAAAAGACATTTATAAAAAAAATAATATTAATAATATTTGAGTTTTACATAATTGAATTTTTAATCAATAAGAAAAGAAAACTGAATGAAAAAAACTCCTGAGACTTAAAGTTGATAAACCTTCTTCCTTAATACTGTCTTGTTTATCATCTTAACGTTAAATTCAGCTTAGAAACATGTAACAATGATCAGGTGGGTTCTTAAGGCACGGGTTCACAGATGCAGCATTAAACGAAAACACTTTTGTTCACAATTCGTAAATTTCTTCAACGTTCCTTCACTGGACTCATGAAAACAGTCACGATTAAGGCTGTGACGAAACAAACGTTGCCGAAAACGTATAAAAGTAGCAAAACTTTGCGAAATCGACTTCCCTGCGAATTAAAAAAAAAACAAAATTAAAGTTTGAAAAGGTTAAAGGTCAAGTGAATTTTTTTAAATTTTTTTTGACTAATAATTTCAACAAACTCGATCCTTACCACATTCTTCGTTACTTCTTCAACGGTCATCGTGAAGGCATTGCCATTAGACATGTCTTTAAGCGCCGTTTGATTGTCCCTTATTTTATTATTGTGTGTACAGGTGAATAATTCCATGACTACGAAAATAATAACGTGGAAAGCAACAAATGCAATGAGAATCCACATGAAGAAATCCGGTAAATTGGCTTTGTCCAATGGCTTTGCAAAGAACATTGTAATCACTAAAAAAATATATAAAAAAAAATTAAAAAATAAGATATATCTAAAAGAAATAAAATTATTTTCTTACCTGCTAAAATATGTGCACTGTTTCCAACTAGGAAATGAAGCCAGTTAAACACAGGTCTGTTCGCTGCACCTGGATGACACCGAAAGGCGGCCATGATTGGTTGAAGGATGACTAAAAATGTAACTACTACACCCAAATATGGATGTGGGTTGCACTGGTATTTCCAAACCTTTAAAAAAAATTAGAATTTTTAAATTTTTAAAATCGATAATTAACGTTAGCGTAGCACGCTAAAAAAAAATCATACCTCACTCCAGCCTTTAAGACGTACAAAAATGAGCACAAATGCAGCACAATTTAACAGCAACGTTAAAATATTGAGCAAACGATGCCACTATTAATGAAATATAAAATTATTATAAATTTTTAAATTACAATTTTTATTTAAAGAAAATATTTACTGTGAACCAAATTTTCTCTCCGCAGTGTTTCTGTTTAGGCCATACATTTTTGAAGTACCGCGCGAGGAAAATTGCGATTCCAACCGTTCCAACCCATGCGCCAATCATTAAACTTCCTATTAAAAACATAAATACAAATATAAAATATTTTTTATTTATTATTTATTATGTTATTATTTTACCGTGTAATTTGATGAGTAGATCAGTCGCAACGCCAATTTCGGCAACACTTTTCAAATCAGCTGCAACAGCAGAAACGTACGGGTTCGCCCGATGCTTTTTCATGCGAACTATAATTATAAAATTATTATAAATTTAAAAAAATAATTTTTTTTGCCGATATTTTGTCTGCCGATTCAGATTGTATTCAAAAATTATTTTGGTCAGTTTTGTCTAAATTTGCATAGAAAAACTTTTGTTCTTAAAAACGTATTTCAAACGTAACAAAAATATCGATTATTAAAATTTAAAAATTTAAAAATTACATTTTAATAAATGTATTTTTTTTAAAGAGTTTATAGCGATTTTTGTTAAACAAAAACAAAAAAAAAAAAATCGATATCGATATCGGCCGATTTTTTATTTGCAATATCGGATATCGATCAATTCCTAGAAATGATAAATTACCTGGAACTCTCACAGACTCCATCAATCCTCTCCCCAGGAATAAAATGTACGTTTGATTGGTCAGATCAAACTCGAATTTCACTTCTTTGTAGACGATCACATGTTTTGCCTCGTGAGTAAACTGACATCGAATAAATCCGTCTTGAGATTCGGTGTGTACGTTACGTATACCTTGTAACAGCTAAATTAAAATAAAAAAATAAAAAAAAAACTTAAAAAAAGAGTTTTTGAAATTGAACTTTTTTTCCCTTACGTTATCCAAAGGCACGTTATCTTTATCACTTGGAACGTTAAAAGACTGAAAAACTGTAACTCGTTCGTTTGAACCGTTAACCGTACACGCTGTAACTGCTGCTTCGCTCTGTAAATACATTATTGTTAATTACACTCATTTCACCTCTCGTTACGAAGTAACTCCCACTGGCTAAACTTAAAACAAAATATTAAATTTAATTAAGTTATTGTATTAAAGTATTTTTCTGTGTAAATAATTGAATTTGACCAAAGGGAGTTACTTCTTAACGAGAGAGACCGATTAATTTTTGTGAATTTTTACCATTAAAGTGTCATGGGAAAATCCAACAGCGATCCAGCCTGTAGTTTGACCAATCATTTCAAAATCAACGGTATTTTCGTTTGATATATAGGAAACCATGTGTTTGCAGTTTTTAGTTGCGATGCATCCTTGTGGACCTCCAAAACAACCTTTAGTCTCGAAACAACCATCGTATATTGCTTTAAAAGGCGTTTCTTCGGGACTTTGTTGATTTCCGGGTGGTGTAGGACTATCTCCTGGTTTCTATAAAAAAAAAAAAAAAATTGTTTTAAAGATTTTATTGATTTACAGTAACTTACGGATTCAACAGCTTCACCGCTGATTTCAAAATCGTTACTAGTGACGTTCACCCAGAACTTATTCCCTTGCTCCACAAAAGTAGCCCTAAAATTAAGAATTTTTACAGTTTTTTTTATAATTTTTTTATATAAAAATTTACCATGCTGAAGCTCTGCCTTGAAAACCAGATGGCGCTGTCCATGTGGCTTTAAGTTCACGTTTTTCATTTTTGTTTTTGTGAGTAATACCACTCTAGAAAAAAAATATAAAAAAAAATGTAATAAAAATAAAATAATGTAATAGTCATAAATATCCATTCGGAGTTACTCTATTCTAAAATCGAGACAAAATAGCGAAAATTGTTTTGAGTAAAACTAGCAATATGAATTTCACTAACAGATGTCGCTTGTAAATATTTAGATGGATCAATTGCAATTGTCACAATGACATGACTTACATTCCATAATTTAAAATCGATTTAATTTTAAAATTTTATAAAATTTGTTTAAAATAAAAATAACTTTTTTTCCATACTTGTAAAATTCAACTATTTCACTCACCATTGATTTTCCGAAACAATCCAACGTCTGCCACGTATTTCCTTCATTAAACTGCCCAAAAGCTTCCATCGAATTACTAGGTCGAACTTGAACCATAAACCCTTTAAAACTCTTTTCTCCATCTTTTCCCTTCAGGGAAACTATAAAAACAAAAACAAAACAACCATTGAATAACAACTTCATTGCATAACAATTATAGGAACTCATGGAAAATTGCCAAAACAAGATAAATCAATACAACTCTTATCTTATAATAATCAACTTACCCATAAGGCTTTGTCCAGGTTTTATCTTCTGGCCTTCAACACTGACTTCATAAGGAGATAAAGATGTCTGTGGATCAACATGATGTCTAGGTGTCATGTCAGGACAAACAGTCACAGGTGCTCCAGTACCATATCCCAGAACACTTGGGATCAAGCAGAAGAGAACTAGAACTGGCACCATCATGATCCTGTCAAATAATTAAGACATAACATTGACAAAACTGTAAATCTCAAATTTCATCCTTGAAAGAACAATACAATTGACCTTTTGACTAAATTATATGTTTCTCCTTGGGCAGAGTCAGTAAAGTGTAGAGAAATAACAGGTGAACGCGTGTGTCAGAATACCTGGATTCAGGGTCAGCCACCTACGTACTTGTACAATTACGTTGCAGTTTTTACATTTATAGTGCAAGAATTAATCATGCTAAACCCTTCCTCCAGGATCCGACAAACGTGACGTGTCGGTACGTCAAATAGTACTTGTCTAGTGTCGAATTTAAGGCGTGCGACTTTCTTCTATTGAAACTCCTTGACACCCAAAGCAATGATTGTAAAAAGTTATATTATGTGGTCGAGTTGAAAACCTTGAGGAAAATCATGATGCGTGTATGATTTGGTGGATAATGTTTTATTGTGTTTAATGTTGCCTGTTTTTGTAGGAATTTTGTAATGATTTAATAAAATGAGCTTTTCCATGAAAGTTGGGTTTAATCCACGAGAAGATTGCGTGAATTAGAATTTTTTCCAATGAGAAATTTTATTGGGAAGTTGTTGTAAAAAAGTTCAATTTCTATAAAATGTGAAAGTAGATTTTATTTATTTATTTATTTATTTTTAATAACAATTTTCTATTTCTGAAAAAAATTATAGTTCTAGTAAAAACGACTTGATTAAAAGTTGTTTTTCAGAGTTGAAATGTATATTTTCCATCAACTTTCCACTATATTTCATTCAGTGCACATTAAGTACAACAACCTTAAAAATCCATAACAGATGTTGGCAAAAGCTTCCGTTTGCATTTTATGTTATGATTAAACTGTTTTAATTGTAATTCTTTGATTTAACAGCGCATAACGCAACTACCAGGATCCAAAATGACTTATGAAGTCATGAATCAGTCTTAAATAGAACTTGTCAAATCTTGGAAATGTTACTGAAATTTCTGAAATATTTTAAAATTCATCAATTGCATAACTATGAATTCAAATTCCAACAACGTAATGATTGGTTAACATTTAAAAACTTTCCTCCTGAAACATTACAAAGAAGTTGTTTCAGCAATTATCAAAATAAATCTAATTACAATCTCATAATATCATCCTTTTAATTAATAAGGAAAATAAGAAGGAAATGAGTTGTGAAAAACATCCTTGGCTTGATGCATCATAATCTCACAACTTTTATTTAGCTTCAAAGGCCATTTTGGTTTGATGCAGTCTGGTTTTTGTCAAGGCCAACTGACCTCCATCATTAAAAACACATTTCAACTTGTAGTTTTCTTTTTTTTTTCTTATTTCCATAAGGATGTTTACACCTGAGTAAACCCAATAAAACCACACAAGATGGCTGCCAAAACCATATGGCAGCCATATTGTCTGTTAATTTAATTTATCCATATATGGAAAGTATTTCAAAGGATGTTTATTGAGAAAGAGTTGGAAAGATTGTTTCATGGAATCCATGTGCTAATTCACACCTTTAAATATCAACTGGAAACTGCCCTAAAAATCAACAATTACATTACCCACAATGCAATTTTTTAAATTAAAAGTGATAGGGAGAAAAAGCAAGTCACTGCAATAATGACATTTTTCCTCTAACATCAATAACTGTCAATCATTGTTACAACACAACAAAGAAATTGCATTGTTTAATGAACCGTGATTCCACCATTGTTGAAATATGTCATTTCTACATTGAAATTAATTGAAACTAGGCCTAATCCTTAAATTACCTCAAATAATTACCCAAAAAAACTAGGCCTAATGTTGCAACAGGTCGTTAAAAAAAATAATAACTATGCAACAATGTATTTCTTCATCAAAGCAAACAATAAAAATCATAAAGAAATTCTTGGATTAGGTAATCAATAACAATGAATCAATAAAAAAAACCTTACAACAGCAATTTTCAATTGTTTCAACTCAAATTCATTCTTAAAAACAGGAAAAATTTAAGTCAACTGATACAAATCACTAAAAAAATAATATAAAAATGTAAATTTTTTTCCCTCTGGTGGCCAGTTGCAATAACAAATCAATAGCATGACATGAGAAATGGAGGTTATTGGCCTCTGGTGAAGAGAGAATAAAAAATGTCTCAATGTCTATACTTTGTCTAGAAAGTGGTTCATTAGTGAGCAGCCATTTTAATTTATTAGGCTAAAATTGTTACTCATTTTCCACACATGAAAAAAGATCATCAAGTGCAGTTCAAGTGACCTATTTTGGTCTACACAAGGAAGAAACAGAGTAGTAAGGCCATACTGTGACTTAAGTAGCAATTCCTGTGTCTATTTTAGTCAATTTCAGTCAATTTCAATTGATTTTATACAAAACAATATTCTTAAATCAGAAAAAACAACTTTTTTGATTATTTTTTAGACATTTTAGACCTGTTTTGACACTGAAATAAAAATAATATTTATTATAAAATGTGGAAATCATAATTTTTTTTTAAACTCTGGTGATGATTTTAGACATTAAAAATGTCTAGATATTTTAGACTTGCTTTTAAACTACAAAAAGGTTTAAATTAATTTTTTAAACCTAAAAATTATTTTTAACAAAATTTCAAAAACTGCAAAAATTAATTTTTTACACACCTAGTGTTGATTTTAGATATTAAAAAAATATTTAAAATAAATTTTAAAAAAATTACCAAAATTAGATCAAAAATATAATATTTACATTTTCACACTCAAAAATTACCATAATTAAATCAAAAATATAATTTTCACACCCAAAAACCCAAAATATTTCTTACCCCTACTAATAATTTTCAACACAAAAAACAACCAAAAAAATAAAAACAGGTTAAATTTGATTTCCGAGTCCAAAAAACTTTAAATAAATACCAAAACTCTCATTTCCTCCTCACCAACTTTACGCACCAAAAACTTTATCCAACACAAAAACAAACTTTTCCACACATTCAAAACACCTTCAAAACCACCAAATAACTTCAACATCTCTTCTAAAACCCAAACTCAAACGCCAAATCTAACCCTTTCTTACCTGAAACGATGTAAAACTCTCATCTAAACTCTTATTTATCCACAACAAATGCCTCGCGTGTGTAGCGGTCGACGAACACCAACCTGTGTGACTCGAAATTACTCACCTGCCACGCGGAATGCAGCGCAGCGCCCTTACTTCCGGTGACACTGGCCCAAAGCCTTGTGAGTAATTTTTTCGAGTTTTTTTTACTGTTTTTCCTTTGTGTAATTCAAACCCAAGTCATTCGAAGTTCTTTTTATCGTTTCTAGGCACTTTGCATGAGTGGAAGTGATTTAAATCGGTGTTTGAAGCGTGGTGAGATGCATTGTGGGAGTCGTGCTTTTTCCCGGATTTAAAGACGAATGGTTCGTTGTTATGGCAACGCCCGGTGAATCAGTTTTAGTTTGAACTGCAGGTCACCAGGGTGAGGAGTGAAAGTAAAATTAAGGTTAGTTATGGGGTTTTTGTGTTGTGGGTGTTTGTTTTATTGGTTTATTTTTGTTTTTTGTGAGATTGAAATGAGGTGTTGTAGGTGAAAGGTGAGCGATTAGCAGTTTTGTGATTATAAAAATACAGTTTAAAAAAAATATCAATTTTCTTTATTCCCAAGTATACTGGAATTAGAAAACAACATAAATTACTAAAAACTTACATCACATCTCTTATTATCTCTCAAAAATAATCTTCAAAAATAATAGTAATTAATTTTTCAACCTTATGACATTCACCAATACCAAAACTGATAAACTGTAATTTAATTACTACAAATCAAGTCTTAATCTGATTATTTTATGCCACTTGCCTTTCACCCTTAAATGATTAGTTTATCGAGCACTTATCGTTACAATTGACCCAGTTGCACGTCAAACATTACCTTATAACCAATTACAGCGGAAAAAAAAACCGGAAATAACGTATTTATATCATCATCATTAACCCATTTATAAATTTTTCGTCTAAAATCAATTAAAATGTCGAGAATTTCTTCAAAATCAAATTTAGGACGAAAAAAATGAATTAATAACTTAATTTTAGAGATAAATACACCGTAACCGCCCACAGAGGTCGCTTAATGTTTTTGTTTGACTTTTTAGTTTTTATTGTAACTTTTATTAAATATAAAAAAGGATAAAAAAAAATGAGATCTCGAAGAATACAATGGGTTATTGGTGTCACCGTTAATTTTTTGCAATTTGACCAGTCCTGATTCTCACCCGAGATCTAATTTTTATATACCCAACCCATGTTGAGGTTGAGGTCGTGATCCGCTGTGGCACCATTTTGTGTCTTTTTTTTATCTATGTTTGGTTGTTATTGATAAAAGCTGGTTTTGATTAATTAGCGGAAAATGTTGTTTTTCGAAGTTTTTTTAAAGTTTTTTTTTTTAAATATGGTTAGTTTGAGGTTGTATTCGTAAGTGAACTGGAGTAAAAATATTTAAAAAATGTAATTTTAAAGATTTTTTTTTTAAAGCAAAAGTGGATTTAGTGATAACTATAAATGGAACTATAAATTTTATTTGTTTTTTTTTTTTTTAATTGGTTTAAAAGTGAACTGGAATTGGAAAATACGAAAAAATGTGTTTTTTCTTTTCTTTTTTTAGTAGCAAAATTAAAAATGATGATTGAAACCTAAATTAAAGACGAGTTTTGTAGTGACTCGCAAATAAATTAGAATTCGAAAAGTTAGAAAATTATTACAAATTTTAACATGCACAAGTGATCTAGAAATAAAAAGTTGTAAAAATATGGTTTAAAGACATTTTATGTGAAAAATCAACATCAATAAATCTCAAAATAAAATTAACTAAAAAATTAGCAAAAGAGAAGTCAAATTCACCTATGGGGGGATTACTAAGCTTACAGCTAAGTCAAGAATAAAGCAAGAATCTTTGATGGCAACCCATAGGTTCCGGACCTCCCGATTGTATTTAACTACTCGACTCGTTTATATACCACTCAAGATTTTTTATTCTTCAATCTGGTATTTCTACTTCCATTTCTTAAGTTTTATTCGACCGTAGCAGTAAAACGTAATTTGCTAACATTTTTGGAACTTTGAAATGATATTTTAATTGTTTATTATGTGTAAAGTCATTTATAACTCACAGATGATGTGGAAATTGCATTTGTGGAGTTGCTGGGCGTTGAAATATGACGTCATTTTGTCTCAGGTTGGTCGTGGGTAGATGATGAAAAGTGAATTGATGTCTTTTGCTTGGTGATGTACAGTTTCTATATAACTTGTGTGAAGAATTTGTCTCTTTGAAAGTGAACTGGAAAATGGTTTTGACTGAAAAATGATATAGAATTGTGTGTGAACTGGAAAATGAATGAATAAAATGAAAAATTTATTTAAAATTAAGATTTGGAAGTAGAGTTGTCAAGTTTTATAATGTTTAATTTAAAATTTTATTTTTTTTGTTGTAAAAAATTCAGTTTTAAAGCGGGTATGGAAATTTTATCAATTTGGAATTTGAATTCTAATTCTAATAACTAATCAATATTTAAAAACATGTCATTAAAAATGCTTTTCAACAAAAAAATGAATGAATAAAATTTTACGTAAAATTAGGATTTATAAGTAAATTTATAAACTTTTATGATGTTTTTTTAGTGTTTGAAAAAAAAAATGCAAAAGGAAGGTCAAATTCACCTATGAGGGGAATTTCAGACTTGACACTAGACAAGTACTATTTGAGACTGTTAGACGACCCATAGGCTCCGGACCTCCCGAGTTCACTCTCTCTTCGTTTCATATATATAGTCAGTCGAAAATTTAAAATGGTCATTCGGTACTTCACGCTTAGATGTCGAAATTTAATTTAAAACAAGATCAAATCCTTACGCCATTAAGTAATTAAAGTTTAAAATAACATAATTTAATTGTTGCTTAGTAGAAAATTTACAATTAGTAACTATCATTACTTTATTTTGCCTTTGTTATGACTTGGATATGGATGTTTTGAAGCGAGTATGTGAGCTTTTATTGATCGTCAGTAGATGGCGCCAAGTTACGGCGGAGTAAAGCGAAAGAGTTCGGAGGAAGATGAAAGATAAATTACTTATTTTACGTACCGTAGAGATAATTTTTTTTTTTGTAAAAATAAAAAATTAGAATAGTTTCCCGGTTAATAAATATAGAGCTGCAGCATAAACAAGTGGATTTTGCTTCTTGTTGTCCATTAGATGAAAAGATTACAGGACGTCTTAACTAGTTAACTTAACACTTAACACTTCAGATGACTATAATAGAAAAATAGTAATACAGTAATGATAATTGATGTTGTTAGAAGAGAAAGAATTATATTTAATTATCAGATGATGCAACAGGAGCAAAATATAACCATATTTTAATAATAATAATAATAATATATTATATTTTGATGAAAGTAATATAACTGGTAGAAAAAAGCTGTAAATAAGATTTTGCAATTTGAACTAGTCATGTTTGTAGTTATAATAATAATAATTAATAATAATAATAATAATAAAAATATTGTTTTAAGTCATTTTGTTTTAATAATTTTCATAATTATTTCATGTATTCATCCAGCCAGAATTGATACACATATAAAACATTTTACCATGTTTTAAACTTGAATTAGTTCTAAATAATTCCAAATAACTTGTCCATAAAAGTCTCACAACTTCACTGGGAACTGAAATATATCTTCAACAGCCACATTTCTAAATAGAAATTTTTTTATGAATTTTTACTAAATAAGATTCTTTTTTCTAACTTACCTCTTACCTGGCATTGTTTAGTGATATCTGAAGGTATTTTCTTAACATTGTATGAATTTAGGAGATTCCTCACTTGGACATCAGTTGGCAGCAGTAAATCAACAACAAACCACTTTTTGTTTCTTTTAAATAGTTTAAATTTCTAAAATGAATTATTTACTTGTTAGTTAAATTATTACTGAAAAATCGATACCAGATATCGCAAATAAAAAATCGAATCGTTTACAGTAACAGCGGAAATCGTTTACTAAAAATAAAAAAAAAAAAAAATCTCAAATTAGGTAATAAAAATTCATATAAAATAATTAAAATTATACCAGTCTGCTTGTTCTAATATTTGTTTTACTGATTTTGGAAGTAGATTTATAGGGATTTGGTATTTAAATGTAAATTTAACTGCGTTTTGTACATCGAAACGAATTAATAACGAACATAATTCGAGTTGTTGGTCGATGTCGTTAACAACCAATGTCTGTAAAATATTAAAAAAAAAAAAAAAAAAAACTTTAATTTGCATTTTACCACAAAACAAAATGTTACAATTGTCTTTACGTTTATTAATTCGTGGGATTCGTCGTTTTCCATGTTTTTTTCAATGTATTACTTTCGAATGAGATCGTTTATGGTGACGTTGTTGTTGTTGTTTATCTCTGAAGTATTGTGGTAAATATGTGCAGGTGCATTGTATAATTTGGTAAATGTCTTTATTGCACGTGAATTCCATTTCCAGTGTTTTGAATGCAGAGTTCTAGTGAGAAAGAAATGAAATTATTTTTGTGTTTGTAAGTTTGGATTAATTATACCTTATACTGGTGGTTGAACTTGTGGTAATTGTGTAGAAAAGCATGAAAATGATTCTGTGTCTGAATTTACACACCATTGAGAGCATGTTTGGTGTTTTCGTTTGTTTTTTTTTTGGTTCCGGGTTTTATCTCAACCCAAAACCCGATCACTTAACCGAAAATTTACTATTTTTGTATTTT
>JAQFZP010002363.1:0-13957 GCA_034695745.1 Geophilus truncorum | reverse complement strand
TAACCGCCACCAGGATGCGCGCGGGCCAGTAACATTTGCCAAAAGCGCGAATTTTGAAATATGAAAACGAAGTTTAGAATTTGTAAAATGTTTTACTAAAATATCGAGTAAACTTTTGTAATACAATAGTCAATTAAATTTTAGTATTTTCTAGCGGATAATATAAAAAATAAATAATTTTTTCAATAATTTAAATTAATTTAGCGATTTTTGTGATTTTATGTACGTATGTCCAATATCCGGAATGTAATAAACTTTCTAAAAAAAATATCATATCGAGTGTTTCGACACTAAAAACAACACTTGTTGCCAAAAATTTACCACATTGTATTGTTTCTCATTATGTAAATCGTCATTTCTATTAAACGAATTGTTGGTTTGTAGTAACAATGTGGTGATGCATCACGTCACGAGACTTTTGTTCTAAAAAAATACAGTAATGGCTGTTATTGCAAAGTAAGGTTGAACTGTATTTATAGAGATAAGTTAGGTTAGGTTTAACAGTTACTTTGCAATGACGAATAGCAATTAAGTTTAAGTTTAGTTTTCGCAACAGTTTTTTTTAAAAATTGAGATTAACAAGACCCAAAGCGTGTCAAGAAACAAATAAAAACTGACCGAAAGAAGTAAATTCGAACATTATGACGTTAACGAATTTCACTTCAAGTCGTAATGGTAATCGTAATCAGAAAGGTGAGTGGAAATAAAATATTTTGGTAGATTTTTAGTTTATTAAGAGTTGTTTTTAAGGTTTTTGTCGTATTTTGGGAAATTTTAAATCGAGTTTCAACCGGAAGTGTTTTTTAATCGAACGTTACATTTTAATTTCCGATTATTTAACCTAAAGATAATCTCTTTAAATATAAATCTACAAGTTCTCTCGAGAACTCGAATATAATCATCATTTTCAACCTAAAACGACACATCCGATTGGAATTTAAAAAAATGTCACTTCATTACCCAAACCAAAAACACAATTTCAACAGTCACAATTTTCGATTTGAATTTTAAAGATCAGCTTCAACCGGAAGTATCTTTTAAAGTTAATTGAACAACTTATTTTTGCATTTCCAGTTAACTAAGTGAAAAATTTAAACCGAAAGTTCAATCTGTAATGACCTTAAATCATCATTTAAAAAAAATAAACTTTGACCAACTTAAACAGCACTAGAAATTCTAATAACAATAAATTCAATTTTAAACTGAAATTTCTATTTTCCAGGAAAATGGGTCCAACCACCAGCATTTAAAACAAACTGCAAAGCGGCAGAAGCAAAGAAAAAACACACGGTAAAGTGCACCAAGAAGAACGCGAACGGAAAGAAAAAACAAGACCAGAAACAAACGAACGACAAGAAAGTGTGCAAACAGCAAAATGGCAGACCAACGCGACCCAACGACTCCGACATGATGTCTTTGTGTGCCAGCGCGTCCTCGTCGAGCAGTTCGACGTCAAGTGGGCAAGAAGAGGTGGTCACGATTCACTTCCTTCGCTACGACGAAGAAAGCGAATCGAGTATCAATTTGTTTCCGGATAGAAATGAGATCATTAAGTCAGGACAAATCACATTAACGGCGAACGACAACCAAATGACCGTCAGGGCAAAGATTGGAAATTTATTGCGTCAAGTGTTGCCGTCTTACAAAGGCGGATTTAAATTTTCTCCTGCGTTCAGTGATATTTTTTGTATTTTTCCGTTCGATCTGAACCAAGAGGAAAGTATATACGTCAGATTGACGTCTCCTCACGACGCCGATGCTAATGCGGCACTGAATTTCGGCGCTGCGGGTAAAGGGAACAACCGGAAGTGCGGTTTTAAAGCGGTATAAATTAATGGTGAAGAGTGATATGTGGAATTAATTAATTTTGTGTTTTTATTTTACCAGTTGACTGCTCCTATTATAATCAACGAGGAAATAATAAAAATTGACACTAATAATGATCAGTAAGTGCCACGAATCGTGTGCAATAATTGTAATTGCACGATTAATTGGATTTGTTTTAGGGGTACCGGTAATGCGAAGCCTGGAGGTCGAAGTCCGTGGCAAAATACCAGCGATAACACAGGTAAATTTAGGTTTTTTTTATTAAAAATAATTGTTATTATCATTATTTAAAAGATCCGATGGAAGTCCTGCAAACCCTGATTAAAAAGAACTTGGCGTGTTTTGTTGGCGTTCCCACACTGCACTTGGCAACGAAAGAAATAGCGGTAACGGCGTACTTCAACTGGCTGGATAATTTACCCTTTCAGCACCCGGGTCACATAGTGATAGTGGGCAACCCTGGGGTTGGCAAAACGACCGGTGCTTGGGCTTTAGCACGTAAGATTCACTTTTACTTCATTCTATAATAAGGATAATAATTCTATCAGTTTGTGTGTGGATATGTGTTATGTTAAAGTTATTTTAAATAGTGATAATCTAGATTTGAACATTGTTCAACCAGTGTTTTACTCATGTTTAATGCATTGACCATTGTCCACGCTGCGGATGTAGATCAGAAGGATGAAGAAAATTAAATGAAGACTTTTATTTGGTTGATGTTTACACTGAACATTGTGTCCAATCCATTTGCATCACCTTCTAATCATGTTTTGGATCTAGATCCACTTGTGCACTGTTAACAGGGTGTAACAGTGTTTAACTACTGTCAATTTAAGCCAGTTGAAAATTGATTTACACAAGTGAAAATAAACGAACCTACCGACTGTTAAAGATGGAGGTTAAGGCTATAATTGAACACATTAAGTTCTGGACAAATACTATATTAAAGATAAATTTAATACTTTTAAAAACTGGCTGAACACTGTTTAAGCTAATTGAACACTGTTCAAAGGTGGCAAAATATTGCTCATACTGCTTGAACATTGTTCAAGACAAGGCAAATACTGCACAAGCTTAGCTAACAATAAAAAAAGATAAATTATAGGTTAAACACTAATCAAAGCTGGTTGAACACTAAACAACTACGGTATTTAATTTTGTTCCAAGGTTTCATGGCCGAGGCTGGCATCGTGGCTAGTCGCACGATCATCGAGGCACATCGCGACGACTTGGTCGACCGCTACGTGGGCGGAACGGAAATGAAAACGAACGTGGTGATCCACTCTGCAGCAGGTGGCGTCGTGATCTTCGACGAAATTTATACACTCAACAAACCGTCATCGCCGAACGACGCGGGCAAAGAAGCGTTGACGACCATCATGAAATACATGACAGACGAAAACGCTCCCGTCTTCATGTTTCTCGGTTACAAGGACAATATGCACGACTTTGTCAACATGAACCCCGGGTTCCAGAGACGAATCAAACACACGATTGATTTGAAAGACTACGATTCGAGAATGTTGGCCAGTATCGTTCAGTTTAAGATACAAGAATTGAAAGTAAATGTGACAGCACCATCAAGTGGTGGATTTTATTAATACTAATTTTATTTTGTTTTATTTAGTTGCAGACAGATGGTGCCATCAATTTTGAAGACTACTTCCGGGCACTTCCTCAATCTTATTTGCAGTTGAGAAATGCGTCCGTGGCCATTGAGTTGATCGACAAGGCGGTTGGAATTGCTCGGGAAAGGGCTTTGGCGCTGCCGCATTTGGAGAGAAAAGGAGCATCGAGAAGGATCCTCAAATCAGATTTCGATGCCGCATTTGCGTCTATTAAGGATGGAAGCAGTGGATCTGGTGGTGGGACTGACGGAGCGTTTGGTTCGCTGTTTACATGAGGAGAAATGTCGCGATGATTTTGAATTATGACGTCAGTTATTATGATGGTTTATTTTGTGTTTAATGTTGAAATTTAAAAGAACGGCATGAATTGGCTTAGAAAAAAAATTGTAACTTAAAATTGGAAATAAATGTCTTGCGAAATTTAAGAAATTTGTTTGTCTTAAATGGCATTTTGTGGAATGTGATGCGCGACTTACAAGTTTTATTATATTTTAATCTTGTTTAAATGGTGTTTTAGACTGATTTTAGCATTATTGTTGCTACAAATAATGCTAAAACACTTTACGTTTCTGTGTATATGATCAAAAGGATGTATTTAGAATCTTTTAAATGACTTTGGGAGTGTCTTCTCAATTGAGACCCATGTCCAGGGCATCGTGTGCCACGGTGGACTATACACCTGTTAAAATCCACAACCAACAACATTTGGCTTCTCGGGGGTGCGGAAAGTGTGTCCCACGAAACCCAACCATTAATCAACATCTCGCGCATCAGAATGTACTGCTCTACGGATAAATAGAGAGATGTTGCACAACTGAATTTACCGAGACACGACTTCAGCACTGTGACTGCGAGATCCAAAATATTCACCGAAAACAACAGTTTTGCTGTCAATTTACCCGATTTACCCTTTCCCAGTGCTCCCTATGTTTATTAAATGAATTGTTGGTTTGTATTGTTAGTAACAATGTCGTGATGCATCACGTCACGTGAAGTTTGTTCTGAAAAAATTAAGTAATGGCTGTTATTGCAAGGTGAGGTTAAACTGTATCGACAGAGATAAGTTTAACAGTTACCTTGCAATGACGAATAGAAACTAAATTTATGTTGAGTTTTTCAAAAGTTTTTTAAAAAAGCTTTAACAAAATCCAAAGTGTGTACAGAAATGAAAGAAAACTGACCGATAGGACTATATTCGAACATCATGACGTTAACGAAATTCACTACTAGTCTTAATAATCATAATAATCACAAAGGTGAGAGGAAATAATATATTTTGGTCAATTTTTACTTTATTAGGAATTGTTTTTAAGTTAAGAATTGTTGCCCCATTTTGTTGAATTTTGGAAAAATTTAAATTGTGTTTACGAATTTTAAAGTTGTTTTAACCTGAAGTGTTATTTAATCAAACGTTAAATTTTCATTTTCGGTTATTTAAGTACTAAAAATGATCTCTCTAAATTTAAACCTAAGTTTAGTCGAATTAAATTACATTTTCAACCTAAAACGGCACATCCGGTTGAAATTCTAACAATTGTACAATTTACAATCTTAACTGTATCACATTTCAATTTGAATTTTAAAGAACAGTTACTCAAACAGAAAGATTTTTTTGCATTTCAAGTTAACTAAGTGAAAAACTTAAACCGGAA
The DNA here is from genome assembly GCA_034695745.1 of Geophilus truncorum. Lineage (NCBI taxonomy): Eukaryota > Metazoa > Arthropoda > Chilopoda > Geophilomorpha > Geophilidae > Geophilus > Geophilus truncorum. Next base: position 8,850 of record JAQFZP010002363.1, on the reverse strand, counting down.
GTTCACTCTGCAAAAAGGAATTTTGAGTCAACACTTAAACAGCACTTGAAAATCTAAAAACAGGAAATTTAATTTTAAACTGAAATTCCCATTTTTCAGCAAAATGGGTCCAACCACAAGCATTTAAAACAAACTGCAAAGCGGCAGAAGCAAATAGAAAACACACGGTAAAGTGCACCAAGAAGAACGCGAACAGTGAGAAAAAAGATCAACAACAAACGAACGACAAGAGCGTCTGCACCCAAGAAATTTGCAAATCAACGCAAACCAAAGACCCCAACACTTCCTTGTGTCTGAGCCCATCTTCTTCGAGCAGTTCGATGTCAAGTGGGCAAGAAGAAGTGGTCAAGGTTCATTTCCTACGCTACGACGAAACTGACCAATCGAGTCTCGCCTTATTCCCAGATCAAAATCAGATCGTAAAGTCGGGACAAATCAAATTAACGTCAATGGACAAACAGCTGACCACCAGGACAAAAATTAGATCTTTATTGCAAAAACTGTTGCCGTCTTACAAAGGCGGTTTTAATTTTTCGCCAACATTCGGCGATATATTTTCTATTTGTCCGTCCAATCCAAACCGAGAGGAAAATTTGTACATCAGACTGACTGATCATTACTCCGGCGACGGCGACGCCAAAGCGGTTGAGACGAATGTGTTCAAATTCGGCGTTGCGGATGAAGAAAAGAACCGGAAATGCGATTTTAAAGTGGTATAAATTAGTGGTGAAAAGTGAATTGTGGAATTATTTTTATTTTTTATTTTTGATTAGGTGACGCCTCCTGTTATAACTAAAGACGAAGTAATAAAAATTGATACTAATCATGAGTAAGTTCCACGAATCGTGTGCAATAGTTATAATTTGAGGATTAATTGGATTTGTTTCAGGGGTAATGAGAAGATTAAAGGTGATTTTATTTTTAAAGATACGATGGAAATTCTCGAAGGACTTATCAAGAAGCACTTGGCGAGTTTTGTTTGTGTTCCCGCTTTGCAAGCGGTGACCAAACAAATAGCAACGAAGGCATATTTTAATTCGCTCGAAAAATTACCCACACAGCATCCGGGTCACTTAGTGATCGTGGGTAACCCTGGGGTTGGCAAAACGACCGGTGCTTGGGCGTTAGCACGTAAGACATTCACATTTTATAATGAGGAAAATTATGGGATAATTATTAAAAATGGGATTAGCGATATTCAAAGCAATGAACACTGTTATAGATAGGTTAAATAGTGTTCAAAGCTAAGTGAACACAAGATGGTTCGTTTCTTATTTGTACTTGTATAAAACTATTGAACACTGTTCATTGTTCATAGCTGGTTAAACATTGTTCATACTGCTTGCACGGTAATGTAAACACTGCAAAAAAAGGGTTGACATTAAAAGACACGTTATAGGTTAAACACTATTTAACGTTAGATAGACACTGGTAAAGGTAGAGTATTGTGTAAGACATGATGAACAAGGTTAAAGATGAGTAAATACTGCCTTCAAGACTTTGTTAAAAACGGATTCAACACTGTTCACAGCTGTCTAAAGATGGGTTAAACATTAAAAGAAAAGTTGTAGATTAATCAAAGCTGGTTGAACACTATTTAAATTTTCATTTTTTCCCAAGGTTTCATGGCCGAGGCCGGCATCGTGTCTAGCCCCACGATCATCGAGGCCCACCGCGACGATTTGGTTGACATGTACGCCAACTGCACGTCGACAAAAACGAATAAGATGATCAAATCCGCGGCAGGTGGCGTCGTGATCTTCGACGAAGTGTATATGCTCAACAAGTCGACATCCAACGACTATGGCAAAGAAGCGCTGACGACCATCATGAAATGCATGACGGACGAGAAAGCTCCCGTCTTTATGTTTCTCGGCTACAAGGACAAAATGCGGGAATTCGTCAATGTGAACCCCGGGTTCCAGAGACGAATCAAACACACGATTGATTTGAAAGACTACGATTCGAAAATGTTGGCCAGTATAGTTTTGCTTAAGATGCGAGAATTGAATGTAAATGTGCCAGTGTCATCTATTGGTGAATTTTATCTATACTAATTTTATTTTGTTTTGTTTAGTTGCAGACAGATTGTACCATCAATTTTGAAGACTACTTCCGGGCTCTTCCGCATGATTATTTGCAGTTGAGAAATGCGTCTGTGGCTCTGGAGTTGATCGACAAGGCGATTTCGATTTGTCGGGAAAGGGCTTTGGCGCTGCCGGATCTGCAGAGAAGAGGATCATCGAGAAAGATCCTAAAGTCTGATTTCGATGCTGCGTTTGCTTCTTTGGAAGAAGACAGCAATAATGCTTCTAGTGGGAATAACGTGGATTACAATTCATTATTTATATGAGGAAAATATTACGTTGTTTTTAAATTATGATGTCAGTTATTAAGAAAGTTTATTTTGTGTATATTGTTAAAATTTAAAAGTACGGCATGAATTGGTTTAGAGAAAAATGGGAAATAAATCAATTGAAATTTAGTGCAGTAAGTAGAAGTTTGTTTGTTTTAAATGGCATTTTGTTGAATGTGATACGCGACTTAATGTCAAACAAGCCTCATCATGTGTTGACATTTTTAATAAACCGAATTTGGAATTCAATTTCCAGTTAAAATAATTTCATAAAATATGCTAACAAATTATATAAAATCAACCCGACCCGACCCGAAATGGTGGACTATACATCTGGACTATACAGCCACAACCAACAACATTTGGCTTCTCGGGGGTGCGAAAAATGGGTCCCACGAAACCCAATCATTAATCAGCATCTCGCGCATCAAAATGCATTGTTTCACAGATAAATGGAAAGATGCTGCACAACTGAATTTACCGAGACACGACTTCAGCACTGTGACTGCGGGATCCAAAATATTCACCGAAAACAACAGTTTTGCTGCCAATTTACCCGATTTACCCTTTCCCAGTGCCGTTGTATCGTTTCTCCCTATATAAATCGTCATGTTTATTAAATTAAATGAATTGTTGGTTTGTATTGTAGTAACAATGTCGTGATGCATCACGTCACGAGACATTTGTTCTGAAAAAATTAAGTAATGGCTGTTATTGCAAGGTGAGGTTATGACTGTATCGACAGAGATAAGTTTAACAGTTACCTTGCAATGACGATTAGAAACTAAATTTATGTTGAGTTTTTCAAAAGTTTTTTAAAAAAGCGTTTAACAAGATCCAAAGCGTGTAAAGAAATGAAAGAAAACTGACCAAAACGCGACTAAATTCGAACATCACATCATGACTTTAACGAAATTCACCACTAGTCTTAATCATAATCACAAAGGTGAGGGAAAATTAGATATTTTGGTAAATTTTAACTATATTAGGAATTACTTCAAGTTAAGAATTGTTGCCACATTTTGTTGAATTTTGAAAAATGCTAAATCGTGTTTACGAATTTTAAAGATGAGTTTTAACCGGAAGTGTTATTTAATCGAACGTTACATTATTATTTTTGGTTATTTAAGTACTAAAAATGATCTCTCTAAATTTAAACCTAAGTTTAGTCGAATTAAATCACATTTTCAACTTAAAACGGCACATCCAGTTGACATTTTAAAGTACTTTATTATTCAGACCGGAATTTCAATTGTAACTGTCACATTTCGATTTTAATTTTAATTTTAATGAAGAGCTTCAACAAGAAGTGTCTCTTAAAGTTAATTTAACAATTTATATTTGCATTTTCGATTAAGTAAATACAAAATTTGAAGTAATCTGTGCGAAGAAACAAAAGTTTAATCTGTAACTCGAATTAAATCATTATTTTTAACCTAAAACGACACTTCCAGTTGAAATTCTAACAATTGTCACTTCATTAACCAAACCGGAAATACACTCTTAACTGTATCACATTTCAATTTCAATTTTAAAGACGAGTTTCTCAAACAGAAGAATTTTTTTGCATTTCAAGTTAACTAAGTGAAAAATTTAAACCGGAAGTTCACTCTGCAAACGGAATTTTGAGTGTCTTAAAACAGCACTTGAAATTCTAAAAACCGGAAATTCAAATTTAAACTGAAATTCCCATTTTCCAGCAAAATGGGTCCAACCACCAGCATTTAAAACAAACTGCAAAGCGGCAAACGCAAATAGAAAACACACGGTAAAGTGCACCAAGAAGAACGCGAACGGAGAGAAAAAAGATCAACAACAACAAACGAACGACAAGAATGTCTGTAGCAAGGAAAGTTTCAACTCAACGCAACCCAACGACTCCGACACTTCTTTGTGTCCGAGCACCTCCTCATCGAGCAGTTCGATATCAATAGTGCAAGAAGAAGTGGTCAAGGTTCACTTCCTTCGCTACGACGAAGAAGACGAATCGAGTCTCACCTTATTCCCAGATCAAAAGGAGATCATCAAGTCTGGAGAAATCACATTAACGGCGAACGAAAATCATAAAACCGCCAGGGCAAAAATTAGATCTTTATTGCAACAACTGTTGCCCTGTTACAAAGGCGGGTTTAATTTTTCTCCTACTTTTGCCGATATTGTTTCTATTTGTCCGACCAATCCAAACCGCGAAGAGAATTTGTATATCAGACTGACGGATGATTACTCCGCCGACACTGATGTCAATGCGGATGAAGGAAACAACCGGAAATGCGATGTTAAAGTTGTAGAAATTAGTGGTGAAAACTGAAGTGTGAAATTATTAATTTTTTTTTGATTAGGTGACTACTCCTGTTATAACCAAAGAGGAAGAAATGAAGATTGACACTAATGATCAGTAAGTCCCACGAATCGTATGTAATGGTTATAATTGCAGGATTAATTGGATTCGTTACAGGGGTAATGAGAAGATTAAAGGTAAAGGTACGTAGCAAAATACCAACAATAACAAATAAAATTTTTTTATTTTATTTTAATTTAATTTTAATAATTTTTTTTTTTAAAGATAACATGGAAACTCTCGAAGGACTTATCAAGAAGCACTTGGCGTGTTTTGTTTGTGTTCCCGCTTTGCACTCGGTGACCAAACAAATAGCAACGAAGTCCTATTTTAATCAGCTCGAAAAATTACCCACACAGCATCCGGGTCACTTAGTGATCGTGGGTAACCCTGGGGTTGGCAAAACGACCGGTGCTTGGGCGTTAGCACGTAAGACATTCACATTTTATAATAAGGAAAATTATTCTATCATTTATATGTGGAACCCGTTTATAACGTACTCGGTTATAGCGAGATTGTTTGTTAAACCCTGTTATAACGGAACGGTTTTTGTTTTCCAGACTACTGTATGTTCGTCTGAGTCCATAATCACATTATTTATGGGATCATTATTAAAAATGGGTTTAACACTGTTATAGATAGGTTAAATACGGTTCAAAGCTAAGTAAACACTAGGTGGGTTCATTTATTATTAGCACTTGTGTAAAATTTATTGAACACTGCACGGTAATGTAAACACTGCAAAAGATGGGATTATCATTAAAAGACACGTTTTAGGTTAAACTATTTAATGTTAGATGGATACTGTTCAATGCTGGATAAACACTGTTAAAAGTAGAGTACGACCGTATAGTATTGTTTAAGACAAGAAGAACACCGTTAAAGATGAGTAAATACTGTTCAAGACTTTGTTAAAAACTGATTCAACACTGTTCACAGCTGTCTAAAACATTGTAGACTGCTTGCAAGATAATGGTAAATATTGCAAAAGATGGGTTAAACATTAAAACAAAAGTTGTAGATTAAAACACTAATCAAAGCTGGTTGAACACTGTTTAAATTTTCATTTTTTCCCAAGGTTTCATGGCCGAGGCCGGCATCGTGTCTAGCCCCACGATCATCGAGGCCCACCGCGACGACTTGGTCGACCGCTTCGCCGACTGGTCAGCGACGAAAACGAGTAAGGTGATCCAATCCGCGGCAGGTGGCGTCGTGATCTTCGACGAGGTGTATACGCTCAACAAGCCGACATCGCCGAACGACGCGGGCAAAGAAGCGTTGACGACCATCATGAAATACATGACGGACGAAAAATGTCCCGTCTTCATGTTTCTCGGCTACAAGGACAAAATGCGGAAATTCGTCAATGTGAACGCTGGGTTTCAGAGACGAATCAAACACACGATTGATTTGAAAGACTACGATGCGACAATGTTGGCCAGTATCGTTCAGTTTAAGATTCGAGAATTGAATGTAAATGTGCCAGTGTCATCTATTGGTGGATTTTATCTATACTAATTTTATTTTGTTTTATTTAGTTGCAAACAGATGATGGGGTTAATTTTGAAGACTACTTCCGGGCTCTTCCGCGTGATTATTTGCAGTTGAGAAATGCGTCTGTGGCTCTGGGGTTGATCGACAAGGCGATTGCGATTTGTCGGGAAAGGGCTTTGGCGCTGCCGGATCTGCAGAGAGAAGGATCATCGAGAAAGATCCTTAAGTCTGATTTCGATGCTGCTTTTGCTTCTATGGAAGAAGAAAGCAATAATGCTTCTGGTGGGAATACCGTAGATTACACTTCGTTATTTATATGAGAAAAATATTACATTGTTTTTAAATTATGATGTCAGTTATTAAGAAAGTTTATTTTGTGTATACAAGTATTGTTAAAATTTAAAAGTACGGCATGAATTGGTTTAGAGAAAAATGGGAAATAAACCAATTGAGGTAGAAGTTTGTTTGTTTTAAATAGCATTTTGTTGAATCTGAAATACGCGACTTAATGTCAAATAAGCCTCATCCTTTACAATGACAAATTGGGTAATTGTTTGATTCACATTCTAAGATTTCCTTTGATTTACAATGGCAGCAAAAATCAGAGAAAGTACGAGATAAGGGTGGAAGGGTGGCGCTACTTAACAATGTGATGTGGCAGTATTTGTTTTTCTTGACCCCCTAGCGGATTATTCGAGTGGGAAGTGAGAAACAAATCTCGGAGTTTAAGCGGCCTAATTCTGTAGAATTTAAAAAAAATATCCAGTCTATTAATGATTTCTAGAAATATTTTTTTCATCGAATTTTCTACGTAAAGGCTTTTATTTACGTCATCTCGATTTGCGTCATTTCGCTCCCCTCTTGAGGTCACGTCCAGAGTTATTCACTTGATAACACAATTTAGTTCTCACCTTTATCATTTATCAACAAACTCCTAATTTCAAAATTACCATGTTTATATCATTATCTCTCACTTTTTACTTCACCAAAACTGTTTTTCACCATCCCAAATCCCAAATCCCAAATAAAAATAAAAAACAACAAACAACACCTAATCATAAATTTTGGCCAACTCCAAGCCTGGAGCAAAGTAAAAGCCATTGGTGGATTCCAGGATACAGAGGTTATTGACCAAGTGATCCACTCCCAAAGGTCAAATAGTTTTATAAAAGACAAAAACAGGACCCAGATCCAGCTTAAAACCGAAAATCCATCATGAAAACACTTCTGGTGAGAAAAATTCACTCTTGGTAACATCATTCCTCACATTTAACATATCAACAACTTTTTCTTTTATTTTAGATTTTTCTAGGCCTCGTGGCATTAGTAATTGCAAGACCAGCAGATGACGACACAAAGGACAAAGACAATAAACAAAGTTTTAGTGATCCTACTAGCGGTTTGGGGGCGCTGTTAAGAACAATCGGAGTCGATGAGATCCTTAAAGGAGTCGGAAAATTAATAGGTAAAATTATTGACAACAGATGTCACTTTTAACTTTTTCAACTGTAAGCCTAAATTTATTGAAATTCTTCTTTCTAGGAAATGTCGTTAGACCTCGTGGAGGAATTGGTAGAAACTTGGATTAAACATGTTTTTCAGATATTGTTTATTTTATTGTAGAATTTAGGCAATAAAGTCGTTTATTTTTCTTGTACTTTTTTTTTTTTTTTTATTTATTTATTTATTTATTTATTTATTTATTTTTTTTTTTTTGCCTTTTTTTCAATCTCGTTAATTGGAATTTACGGTATGTGTGTCACTGGTAATAGCATTAAAGTGCAGTGAAAACGTGTTATTTTTCTGTGGGTTGAATATAGAATAATTGTACGTTAGTTAATGGTGTTAGAAAAGTGTAAAATTATACGGGCTAATGATGTCTCACTTCACTTAGGAAGTGCGGAAGACAAGTTTTTGTATCCGCGGAAGTGAATAAATTACAGGTACTTTAAAGTGCGTGTGTTCATTTTCCGATTTAGTTTGACATTTTTTTTTTTAAATAATAAAAAGTTTTTTTTTGGGATAAAAAAGTGACATTTTATTCGGGGTATCTCATTAAATTATTTTTTAGAGTTCAACATTTTGTCACTAGATGGCTGTGTTTATATAGGTGTAAGAGGAAAAAAATATTTTTCTTATAAAATCTTTTCAAAGTTTTTTCTGTAGAAATAAATAATCAAGATATTTATTATATAAATTTATATATATATATATATATATATAAATCTGACAAAGTGCGATTTTGGATGTAAATCTGTAAAAAATGAGAAATTTCAGTTTCAAGTGCATCTAACCTGTCTCAGATTTTATAGGTTCATTGCCTCTAACAACATTGCACAATATTGTACAAGATCGAGATCGAGAACTTTGACTCGAAATTTTTTAATTTTTTCAAGACTATTTCAAATACACTAGAAATCCTAGTTGACTCAACTTTATAACATCTTTAAAACTAAAAAATGCCTGTTTACTCATACATTGCGAAAAAATCGCAAAAACTACAATTTAATTTAATATTTTCATATTTCCTCACTAGAGTGAGCGCCTTACCACACAATAATACTCATAATTCATAAACAAACCAAAAATTTAAAAGTACCTACAATACCTAAACATTTCGACACTTTCTTTTAGAAAAATCAAATAAACAAACACTGATATT
>JAQFZP010002362.1:0-13958 GCA_034695745.1 Geophilus truncorum | reverse complement strand
TTTTACATGTCGAATTTTCTGACTTCGAAGTCAACAACTTTTCTCTCTATTTTCACTACTGACCGTCTACTTCACGCCCATTCCACCTTTTCGCACTCTCCTCGTCGATCGAGTTGTTGCGCCTGGTCAAAATGGCGAACCACTACGACATCCCATCTTGGTAATCATTTCCCCGTCCCAAAAACCCGCAAATATCCACACAAACCATCAAAAACACCTTCCAAAACCTTCATAAACCCATTATCCCCATATCCAATCAACAATTTATTTCGAAAACACTAAAACCCGGCGAAATTCGAATTTTTCCTTCACGTTCCACATCCGAACTCATCATTCATTTGTTTATTTCTCTTCCAGGGCCGGGAAACCTCCCGTGGGGCTTCATCTGGACGTTTTAAAAGGAGATAAACTCATACAGGCACGTTTGAGGACGAATGCAGTTATTTACATGCGCAGATTTGAATATTTTCATCACATTCCGCACATTTTTAATTTTGTTTACACCTTTGTTTACATTTTTTTCGCACATTAAAAGACAGATCTCGAACAAAATTCAGTTATAAATCTGTATTTACATGTTCGTGGTTTATTTTTCACTAGTGCAATATCAAAACGACGGGATTTTAGGCAAATTAGGCAAAGTTTTGCCTTTTTGTTATTAACTGATCGTACAAAAAATTGAAAATGTGTGGAAAATTTTTTTTTTTTGTTTTGATGTTTTTATAACGTTTTTCTAACGTCTTTTCGTTGCAGAAACTCATGATCGACGAGAAGAAATGTTATTTATTCGGCCGGAATCCACAAATGAATGATTTTTGCATCGATCATGCGTCGTGTTCGAGAGTACATTCGGCACTTGTTTATCATAAACATCTGAATCGGGCGTTTTTAGTTGATTTAGGCAGCAGTAAGTTGGTTTTAGACTTTAGTTGTGTTTTTACTGTGTTTTGGTGGTTTTAGTTGTGTTTTTCAGGTTTTTGGTGTTTTTATGAGCAGATAAAGCGAACTGTTTTTAACTGTGTTCGAGGTTAGAATGAAAAAGCGCGCTGGTGGTAAAATTATAAACTAAGGTTAAGATTTTATTTTTACATAAAAAAATTTTAATGTTTTAGTTTTGTTATATATTTTTGTGTTTTTTATGGGAATTTGTACGAAATAATTGTTTTGAATGAATTTTGACACGTACTGAGTCGTATACTGTTGAAATGCAGAATTAATAATTAAAAAAAAATAATTAAAATTGCATTTTTAAATTTAGTTTATTTTTTTCTAAATTTTACATTTAATGTACAATTTATATTTCAAGTTGACTCCTAGTAACGAAATACAGAACTATTTCACGCAAAAATTCAAAAAAAATATTTTTATTTTTGTTTATTTTTATGTGTTTTTCCTATCGACTGACCCCAAGTGATGAATTTTTGAATTATTTTAATACTTTTTTCTCTTTTTTAGCACATGGAACGTTTATTGGAAGTATTCGCATCGAATCTAACAAACCAACACAGTTACCAATCGACAGTACATTTCATTTCGGTGCTTCGACGAGGCAATATATTATTCGCGAACGACCACAGACGGCGCCAAAAACTTCCACAGAAGAGAAAGAAAAAACAACAGATGAAATAGAAGGAGGGCTGCTGGGATTACCGGAAACGGAAACAGAATTAGACGTAAAAAATTTAAAAAAAATAGGAAACTATGAATTGAATTTTTTAAATTTTTTTTTAGAATTTAACTGAATTCAATACTGCGCATAACCGGCGAATATCGATGTTAGGTATCCCAGACGACGAATCACGAACTGTCAACCGGAAACGGAAGAAGAGAGATGTGTCGTTTAACGACGAAGAAGAAGTCATTAACCCTGGTACATAACTAAATCCCATCATCAACGCCATTTATTGACAAAACTCCAAATTAAAAATAATTAAAAATTCCGAAATTTCTCTTTTCAGAGGATATCGATCCCTCTGTCGGCAAATTCAGAAACCTAGTCCAAACCACAATCATCCCAGCAAAGGTAAAAATTAGGACTAGGACTAGTTCGATATCCGATATATTGGAAATAAAAAATCGGCCGATATCGATTCCGATTTTTCAAAAATTTTACAAATCAATTTTTTTAAATTTTTTTTTACAAAAATTATCATAAAGTTAAAAAAAAATAAAATACATGTATTATCGGCCGATACCACCGGTCGATATTATTGGTCGATATTTTTCAAAAATTTTTCAAAATATCGATCAATTGCCGATACCGATTTCAAAATCAATCAAGATAATTAAAAAAATTACTTCCGGTTCTAACTACTATTTTTTTTTTAATAGAAGAGAAGGGTTGAACCTCACTCTCTGGACCCTGAACTCGCATTCTCAGCTAAACACTTCGCCGGACTTCATTACCGGAACTTGTACCAAGACTTACCAAACACCGATGAACAAACAACGAATTTGTCGTTGAGTTTCCTATTTCCTTCGTCGCTGTCAGGGAAGCTGGGTATTTGCGTTCCAAACCCGGCACCGGAAGTGGAGTCGATACCCCAGTCATTGGCCCAGGTGGTGCAGCAGGTGCCGATGGAAGTTGTGATGTCCAGCGAACCGAAGAAGAAGAAGTACGCAAAAGAAGCGTGGCCCGGCAAGAAACCAACTCCGAGTTTACTCGTGTAGACGGCGCTGCTTTCATAGTCATTTTTATATGTTTTTCAGCTTTACGAATAAAGATTTTTTTGTGCGTAGTTGTGTGGTTTTTTAACCTTTGGTTTAACGAAGCTGAACAGCAGTTCTTTATCCCAGAAGGCTTTGAGTGAAAAAGCCTCAAACAAGGTTCATTAATGCGATGGCCCAATAATATATGGAATAGATAGAAGTAAGACACTTTCTCATGACCGATATCTGATAATGCGAATAAAAAATCGGCCGATACCCATATCGATTCTGGAATTTACAAAAATAAACTTCAAGTTCATAAACTTAAAAAAAAATACTCGTGTTAAAATTTAATTTTTAAACTAATTATATAAATTTTAGTGATCAACATTTTCTCAAAAAATATTATTTTTTTGTGGGTGTGTTTATTTATTTTTATTTTGGTAGAACTCACACTTCTTTATTTATTTATTACTTACTTCTGCATTTACTACTAGTCTAAGAATGTAAATCAGTAGTACTATATGTATCGACTTTATTTTGAGCTTGGAAATTAGTTAAGTTGATAAAGATAACACTTTAAGTTCTTAATTTTTTTATTTATTTCTTGGTTGTACAGTTGTACTGTAGATACAATTATTGATTATTAACTTGACATATTTTAACGTACATTAATTTTGAGTTGATTGATACAATATAATTATGCAATGTTGTTTGTTATATTTTTGCATTAATTGTATTATAGTAATTTCATCATAATTTATTTTACTGCTACCATAGCTTGATGGCTATAGCATTGATGCAATTATCCAAGCAATGCCTTATTTAACAGCATTTGCAATCTTTACATTTGCATTCTTCCGTCTTGTGACAGCATTTGCAATCTTCGCATTTGCATTCTTTGGTCTTGGGACAGCATTTGCAGTTTTTACAGTTGCATTCTTCAGTCTTGGGACAGCATTTGCAGTCTTCACACTTACATTCTTTGGTCTTGGGACAGCATTTGCAGTCTTCACACTTACATTCTTCCATCTTGGGACTGCATTTGCAGCATTCGCAATTGCAGTCTACAGTTGTTGGATAGCATTTGCAATCTTCGCACTTGCCTCTGTCATTCTTGGGACAGCATTTGAAATCTTCACACTTGCATTCTTTGGTCTTAGGACAGCATTTGCAGCCTTTACAGTTGCATTCTTCCGTCTTGGGACAACATTTGCAGCCTTTACAGTTGCATTCTTCTGTCTTGGGACAGCATTTGCAGTCTTCACACTTACATTTTTCGGTCTTGGGACAGCATTTGCAATCTTTACAGTTGCATTCTTCCATCTTGGGACAGCATTTGCAGCATTCGCAATTGCAGTCTCCAGTTGTTGGATAGCATTTGCAATCTTCGCACTTGCCTTCATCATTCTTGGGACAGCATTTGCAATCTTCACACTTGCATTCTTTGGTCTTAGAGCAGCATTTGCAGCCTCTACAGTTGCAGTCTCCGTTGGTTGGACAGCATTTGCAATCTTTGCTTTTGCATTCTTCAGTCTTGGGACAGCATTTGCAATCTTCACACATGCATTCTTCTGTCTTGGGACAGCATTTGCAATCTTCACACATGCATTCTTCGGTCTTGGGACAGCATTTGCAATCTTCACACATGCATTCTTCTGTCTTGGGACAGCATTTGCAATCTTCACACTTGCATTCTTCTGTCTTGGGACAGCATTTGCAATCTTCACACTTGCATTCTTTCGTCTTGGGACAGCATTTGCAGCAATTGGATGCTTCACAAACACATTGTTCACACTGGCAGCATCCACAATTGGATGTACTCACTACATCAAGCACAAAATAAAAATATAACTTTTAAATGCTAAAACCAAAACAAAAATACTTACAATCAGTAGTAGAAACTTCAGCCATTGTTCTCAACTAGTATTTTCAGCTTCTCTTTTTTTCTGTACTTCTGGTAGTTGTAGTGGTTGTGCTTGCTAGGCAATCAAACTGGCATTTTATACACCTCGGTTAAGTGTCGTGTGCAAAGAAATTTCAAAATTTGCGCGCATCGTGTGCATAAAATTCGAGATAAAATTGAATATTCTGGATGATGAATGACGTCATTCTCTGACTCAAATAACACGGGACAATGACAATTACAATTTTATCATTTATTTCTACTGAGTTAAAGATTACATAGTTACATATCACGTAATAATAATTTATAATGACTTTTAAAAACAATAAAGCTGTTTTTAATGTAATTTTTCACTGTTTTTACCATTTTTCTCACTAGTTAGATGCGCCACCTCTTGACAAATCACAAAACTACATTCAAAACATTTTATAAATTTTTGTATATTAAACTTCTATATATTAATCTTTTACGTACATAAAAACTAAATTTACCATTATTGTTTTAACTTTATGTTAAAATGTCATTAACGTCAACAACGCCACCTCGTGATCATATTTTGAATGATTTCCCCACAACAAACACGTGTGACACTTCACTTCACCAGCATCTCATTTTAGATGTCAAATAACCTCGATAAATCGTGTTCGGAGTTATGATCAGACGATTAACACGTTTATTAACCTTCAAACACAGCAAAAACCAACTTTTACTGCAATTAACAACAAAAATGGAGCCTCAAATCGTGTGTATTTTGGGATCAACAGGAACCGGAAAGTCAAAACTGGGCATTGAAATCGCACAAGCGATCAACGGTGAAATTATAAGCGCAGATTCAATGCAGGTGTGTGTCACAATTCATTTAAATACACAAAAGGTTTTAACAAATGTTTACTTTTAGATGTACAACGTTCTCGACATCGCTACAAACAAAGTGACGTACGAAGAACAGAAATTAATTCCTCATCATATGCTTGGAATCGCCGATCCGTGGCAACAATTCACCGTTGTTGATTTTAGAAACAAAGTTTTACCCATTGTAAGTCATTTTTTAATTTTTGAGGTATTTTTTATTGATGAAATATTGAACGTTTCGACTTCCAGTTCAGTTGTGAATTGGGCGGTGCTACGTCGTGTTGCTTCACAAGTGAACTAGAAATTGTTAAAACACTCAAAAAACCTGAAAAACTCAATTTTTTATTTTTTTTTATAGATAGATGATTTGACGAGTAAAAAGAAACCTGTTGTGATAGTTGGCGGTACATATTACTACGTTGAATCGATTTTATGGAAGATTTTGGTGTCGGATGAAGAAGATGCGGATTGTCCACTTTTATTCGACCGAGATCCGGTGCTTAGAAAACGTGCAACGGAAAATTCAGACCAACATGAAGAAGAAAAATATAAATTTTATTCTGTTTTTCAAGAAAACATCGATTCAATCACGAATCAAGACCTACACAAACATTTACTCGAAGTTGACGCAGATTATGCGAAAAAAGTGCATTTTAACGAACGACGGAAAATAATTCGAGCGTTACAGGTTTTAGAGACAACCGGAACGAAATTAAGTGAATTTTTAAAGATACAGCATAAAGAAGAAGGAGGATGTTCAATAAGTGGACCATTGAGATTCAAAAACGTGAAAATTTTGTGGTTACAATGCGAACCGGAAGTATTAAATAAGAGATTAGACGATAGAGTTGAGGAAATGGTCACCAGGGGTCTCATAGATGAGTTAATGGAATTTCATCAACGATATAAAAAGTTGTAGGTTTTTTTTTTTTAAATGTTTTTTAAGTTTTTAATCTAAAATTTATGTTTTTTTTTTTTTTTTATAGATTACCATATACAAGTGGTGTTTATCAAGCAATGGGATTAAAAGAATTCCACGAATTTCTAGAACTGGATCACATTGATACATCAGAAGCTCACGAATTTCTACGAAAAGGAATTGATGAGTTGAAACTAGTTACGAGACAGTATTCGAGGAAACAAATTCGATTCATTCAAAATCGATTCTTAAAAAGTATTTTTTGTTAATTTTAAAAATTAATTTAAATTAGGGTTTGACTGATTTCATGAAAATAAAAAATCGGCTGATATCGATTACAAAATCGGTCAAACTCTAAAAATGAATATTTTTAAAAAAAAATTTAAAATATTTTTAGAGGTGCAGAGACAAGTGCCACCAATCTACGCTTTAGATGCGACGAATGTTGAATTATGGGAAGAGAAAGTGCTGAAACCCGCTTTGGAAATTGTAAAAGGTGAAATCAAAGACGGCTGCATTCAGCCGTTGATGCAATTAGAGGGATTTAATCAAGTTATGGATACGTTTCACTGTCCTGAATGTGACGTGACGGTTATAGGAGATGGGCAATGGAAGAGTAAGTGTTGATAAAAAAATTTAAAACGTACGTTTTCTGTTTATAAATTGTTTTTTGGCAGTGCATACAAGTTCTCAAAGGCATAAACGACACGTAGCTGGGTTAAAGAAACGTGAAAGAATAGCGAAGTATTTAGCGAATAAAGAAGGAATTTCTTAAATAATTTGACGATGATGTGATGATGTTGAAATTTGCGAAATTTCCAATCGAAACGTGAGAAAACGTATTGATTACGTAAATTTCTCATCTACATACTGTAAGTTTACTTTCAATTGGTTTACAGTGTAAAGTTGTTCCCACATTTTCCATTGGTCAATCAATTTGTATCAGAAATTCTTTGAACCAAAAATATGAAATATCAATGGAAAACTACGAATCTAGCGACAAGAAGGATATCGTTGTAAAAAGTGACGAATTAACGAATCTGATCGAAAAATGCAAAGGACCCGAATCGGAATACATTAAATTAATTTCGTCCGATGATCGCGAATTTTTCGTAAAGCGACAACATGCGGTCGTTTCGGGAACTATAAAAGCGATGCTCAGCGGACCCCAAGGATATTCCGACGACGAGGTCATCGAGGTCAAGTTCAGGGAAATTCCCGGTCAAATACTCGAAATAGTTGTTGAATATTTCGCCTACAAAGCGAAATACGACGACAACCCCGAAGATCTTCCCGACTTTCCAATTTCTGATGAGATTCATCTCGATGTTCTTATGGCTGCCAATTTCTTGGATTCCTAAAGTTTCGATACTGTGATTGGTTATATTACAGTTTTGGTTTTTGATTCAGTTGTAGAATAGAATTATTTTCACAGATGGTTACATTATAAATGACATAAATTATGTTATTTTTTTAATAAGTTCAGGATTGATAAGCATTAGTTTTGAATATTATTATAATTATTTCTTTCAATTTTAAGCACATTCCAGAAATGGACTAAATTCGTACCTAACTACGTGTTCTTTAAAATTATTTCTTCAAATGTAAGTTATTTTACAACGCCCGGTAAATTTGTCATAAGTACTTTACTTAGAATTTTTTGATAACTAATATTTTTAAATAATTTTTTTTGGCAATACGGGATGCATATGCCATATATGGTAAAGTTATCACGTAATGAGTGATATATTGTGTAATTAAAAGTAAATAGCAAAAGCAATAGAAGGAAATCTTCATAAGCTTAAAAAATAAAATGTATTTTAAAATTTAATTTTAAGTTTTTTTTTTTATTAAACCTAATTTCTAGTCTTACCACGTGGCATTGTTGTAATAATGACTCGATCACCTTCTATGCTTCTTATTATTAAGAGTTTTCTTCATGGCTGAAATTGTATTTCTCAATCAGTAGAGGTCTGGCTCTGCTCTGGTTCGGTTATTTCGTTTCTCTCTGTTAGTGTTTGGACATTGGTTGCTTTGCTTCATGGTATTTTCTCGCTTCTTTCTTGATGTTTGGTTGTTGGTTGCTTTAGTTTCATATATTGTTTTTTTTTATATCTTACTACTATACAACTACTATTGGGATTCTTGTTCTTGATGAATCCTGCATGGTGTGACAAAATGTAAGACTATTTTATATGCCAGAGCTATTATTTTGAATGAATATGAATATATAAAATCTGGAATAAATGTAAAATAGTTTACACGAAAATATTATTAAGTTGACTAGTTTTACTTTAGTTTTTGTTTTTAGTAGAAATAGAATAGAATAGAATTAGAAATGATCACAATATAACTGACAAGGTTGTTTTCTTTCAGAATAAACCTAAAATACATAACATGATAAAAAGAGATGTGATCTTACATCCTCTATTGAATATACAATTACACAATATAATACATAACAAATAACATGTTATTCTCTCTGGAGATTGTACTCTAGTAGGAACAGCTCACTTGCGTCCCTCTTAATAAAACTAAAAACCATACAACTTACAATTTACTTACAACTATTTATTATTACAAATTACAAATTACAAAAGTCACACTGTAGTAGCTCAAAACCATATTAATACACATAAAATATAATACAATATATCTCATTTTCATGTTACACAAACGCTATTGACACATTTAGCAGGCTACAACAAAATATACAATAACTCCTGCAACTCCTTCACTTGTTGTGGCCATCTACTAATGCTGCAAAGTCGGAGGATTCTCTTATTCTCTTCTAAATAATTATTTTATCAATCTACTGTTTATTTAGTTGTTTTTTTTTTTCATTAAAAGTGTGCATCAAGATCAAATAGAATTTTTTGACATATTGCTAGTGTTTCCAATCACGAGTGTCGAGTACCCGGGTTACCGGGTATTTTTGCACATTTTTGAGTGGGTAAATACCCG
This sequence comes from Geophilus truncorum, assembly GCA_034695745.1. Taxonomy (NCBI): domain Eukaryota; kingdom Metazoa; phylum Arthropoda; class Chilopoda; order Geophilomorpha; family Geophilidae; genus Geophilus; species Geophilus truncorum. Next base: position 4,668 of record JAQFZP010002362.1, on the reverse strand, counting down.
GGTATTGAGTTCGAGTATCTCAGTTTATATTAATATGTAAAATTTCATTTAAAACAAAAGAAAACCAGATTTTAGCTCAATACTTGGAATCGATAAAGTGGTTATCCATTCTTGCTTTTAACATCCAACTTATATCAACCATTAACAATTATCAAACCAACTTCAACTGCATCTGAACGTGATTTTTCTGGAAAATTCATTACAAAGTAGAGAAATAGAATGAAAACTACAACGTTAAATGCACTTACATTTTTAAAATGCCGTATTACTACCACTATTTCTCAAATCACACCCCCATGCTTATTTGCAAAATTAATAAATAATTTTTAAAACTTTATATATTTTTTCAATACTGGTACCGTAATTAAAAAAAAATTTGTGATTTTTAGCTTTATTTGATCAAAAATCATTTTTTAAATTAATTGTTTCATTAAAATTCGTTAAGAATATTCTGAATTCTCGGGTACCCGGGTATGGTATCTGTAAAAAAAAATACTCGACTACCCGGGTATTTAAAAACTCGAGTAATTTGGAAACACTGCATGTTACATTTTGAGAATATGAAATTAATGATGACGTTATGTAAATTAGAATACAAGTACCTGATTTCATATATCAAGATTAAAAAAAATTATCATTTTTGATTTTAGGATTTATTGAAAGTGAGAAGATAAAAGTTAAAACCGACCACTGGAGATTGACGTTTAATAATAAACCAGTTCAGTTCATTCGACCTTTAATGAAATTGACATTAAAATTGCACTGCATTATATTCAAATAATTTACAATAATGTTTAATATTATACATCGAACATTAACAACTATTATTAAAATTCTCACAATCACAAATGTCACGCACATTTAGTTGTTATTTTACAAGCAATAATGTCGTAAGGTTTATAACGAAATACATAATTGCTTTCGCCATTTTCCAACATAAAAGGAACGATCGAAATGTTTGAAAGATCAATTTCGTTTCTGTCAACAACTTTATACCACAAATAAAGAATTCCATTAACGTACAAATTTACCTCGTTGTAACATTTATACAGTAACCCTTCGATTAATTCTTTTGACAGCAAACAAAAGTTATTTATAAATTCCAAATTACGATATTCCTTATATTCATATACGAAATCAAGAGCATTCAGATGGTTCAAAGAAAACTTGAGATTTAAGTTTCTGACGAGTGGCAAAATTATTTTTAAATGTTCATTCAAATCCAAATAAACGACAAATTTTTCAATTCTAAGTTCCATTAAACAATCAATAATTTCGTCTATCGGTAATTCTAAGTCGACGATGCTAAATTCAATGCCTAAAATTCGAAGATTGGAAAAACGATTCAAATTATTCCAAATGCAAAACTTACGTTCTAAACTCGAATAATACATCACGTGCAATTCTCTCAACGAATCGAAACAATACCATTGACAATCGTCATTCAATACGCGAATTAAAACATCTGAAGGCCAATGCACAACTCGAGGAGCAAAAGTTCTTAATGCATTCAAATCAGAGCCAATCTCAAAAAACGATTTCGATATATTAGTCTCGAATGTATCTGTATAAAGAAAGTCAATATCATATTTAAACTGTATAGTACCACTGCACTTAAAGTTGAAATCTTTTATATACAAACGATCGTAATTTCTTTTACCCGCTTTCGTTAAGGCGTAAAGGTCAATGAAAATATGCGAATTTTTACGAGCAACGGACAATCTCTGTAATTTCATTCGCTCAAAACTCAAATTGCTACTATGCCTAAAAGACACTTCTGCGAAACCACGTATGCAAAATGACTTTATATGCGTTTGCTCACTAACTGTTTGTATTAAGTCGTTTAAATCGGACGAATCCACCTGACCGATATGTCTAAAGTGTATTTCGAGGTCTTTTAGACTCGTAGTTCTAAGCAAAGACAGAACAGGACCTAGTTGTTCTGAATTATGAACAACTGCTTTCAAACGCGTTAAATTTTTTTCGGCGAATAAATTTTCATTCAAGGCTTTGGCGAATTTTTGATAGAGATTTATGGATTCTAAGATTAAATGTCGTGATTGTGCACTCAGAGAGAGAAAATGTGAAAATATATTACTGTCACGATCATTACAACAAACCTCAAATTCAAGAAGGCCGATTTGACATTCTTATAACAGAATAGTGTATCCTGGAAGTTTTCACTCGGCGAGACACATACTTTAAGACGGGGTAAAATCACATCAATTGGCAACGACAACGGATAATTGTCAATTTTAATTTGCTTAATTCGTTTGCATTTGATTCCATATTTGACGATTTCTCGAAACAAATCGCTCAAGAAAAAATTAGCGAGTTTTTTTATTGGGATTCTAATTGCTTCAATGTCTTCCAATTGCAAGTGACAAGAAATAAAGTCAGAAATGGTTGGCAGCAGTTTGTCGACCAACCGACAATGCACGAGTAATGGCCACAACAATGCATTATCCGATGCAAAGCCAAAAGCGAAAGGCTTTAGAACGGCAAAAAAATCCACCAAATCGTCTCGGAGAAGTTCGGCGAGAAATGGAAGAATAAGACTAGTGCCATTTGTGTCCAGATAGTGTCTAGCAATCAATCTTACAGAAATTTTGTAAGATTCGACGTTACCAATTTTGAATTCCACATATGTCGAAAAGACAACTAGAAATTCGGCAATGGACAAATGAAAAACCTGAAAGTAGTCCTCAGAGTCGAACTCCGATATCTTGACGTTATGAATGAGAAATCCTAATTTGTAAATTTCTTTTGCCATACTAGTGTTATCAAACTGAAGATCAGTGTCAAGGATTTTCTGAATGCATAATTTTCCGAACTTGTATACAGTCGTTTGTATTTTCGACATTTGCGAAAAATGGTCAAAGTGGAATAAATCAAAGTTGGGATCAATTTTTTCTCCGAGTTTCATATAACTACGCTTAATCATGCAATTGAACAGCGCCGAATATAATTCGGCTTTTGTTGAAATTTCTCTAAAGTCTTTGTGCGATTTCTCAACAATCGTCAAAAGCATGAGTAACAATGGCGAGTCGAACAATTCCAGTTGATCGTATAAATTTATCATCAACTCGATTGCATTTTTTTCAGACATATATTTACACAAAAATGTCTCTTTGTTTTCGTTAGTTTGAATCCCCAGTATTTCAATTCGCTTGTCATGAAACTCAGTTATTCCGAACAATTCTGACCGTTCTGATGTCTTTGGTCGATATAAACCGGTTCTGCTTAAAACAGCGATTGTGGCTTCGCTGTACTTTTGTTTAAAAAGAATTTTCTCAATTTCTTCTCTTTTCTCCGCGCTCATCTCGTCCAATCCGTCCAACACTAAAAGAATGTCTTTGGCGTTGTTTTTTATTACGTCGATTACGTCCAAGTTCTCGGGAAGATCGAATCGCTTGCTCCAATTCTTAATCTCTTTTTCGACATTTTGTTGACGGAATTCTCTCAGCGAAAGCAAAAATAGAAGTTTGAATCGTCCACTGATGTACGGTTGGTCATTTGCCCAGTCGTATGCGAGTTTAATGGCTAAAGTTGTTTTTCCGAATCCCGGTTGACCTTCGATCAAAATTCTCTTCGGTGCTCCTCGTTTGACATCATTAAAAATGTCAGTAATTTTCACTGGGAATTTAAAATTTTCTTCGTGAATTTGTAGTGGAACGAAATAATCCTCGATTCGTAAATCTCGTCCTTTGGTCACCCAAGGTGGCTTTGGCAGACTCAGGTCCAGATAACGTTGTTTCAGTCTCGTTTGTAATGCATCTACTTGTCGGACAACAGCAACTGATGCTAAAATAATGGAACAATTTAATGTGTATTACACTATGGAAATTAGAATTTTTTCCAATTGAAAATTTATTGGAAATCTGTTGTAGAAAATTTAATTTCAACAAAATCTGAATATTAATGGAAATTGTAATAGAAACTAGAAAGTCAACTATTTTGTCTTAATTTTTATAATAATTTTCTATTTAGATTTTGGGCATGGTGAGTGTTATTTTCTAGAAAAGTAGTTGTCGTAAAGATAACTTTATAACTTAGGCGAAAGTTGTTTTTTAGAGTGTCACTTTAACTTTCCAATGGATAAAGTTTTTATTTCATGCAGTGTTATTTGAAATTATTAAGTTTGGTTTTTGTCGCTTACCTCGTTCTTCTGCTATTGGAGTCAGTATTGTTGGTTTGTATATTATATTTGTGATGTCGACATTTGCGTCTCCACCAATGTCTAAAATGGTACCTGCGTCACCTTCGACCCTATTATTGTGAGCTGACATTTTTATCTAAGTACTGTAAATAATCAAAATAAAATTACTGTTACTTCGTTATAGATAAGACACAGGTGCCAAATGTCTTATCAGTCTGGAAATTGTTTGATGTTTTTACTCAAAGTAATAAACTTAATGTAAGAGGACTCAGGGGGTCGCATCTGCCCCTGGCTCTTACGAGTCCTTGCTCCTCGGTTCTCGTTGTCCTCCTGATTTCCTGATGTGTTGAATCTGTGGCCTTTGATGAGATCTGCTTCTAAGTTAATTGTGTGCTTGGGAGGAAAGGAAGACACGTCTGGATTGATTGAGAAACGAGGAAGAACTGTTTATTGCGGTTGGTGTCCGCGCGGGGGCGCAGCGAGCGCGTGGGCCGCTTACACCTCCGCGC
>JAQFZP010002361.1:0-13959 GCA_034695745.1 Geophilus truncorum | reverse complement strand
CCGTTTTTAGCACCCTCTTCACCAATAACGCGCAAAAATTCCCCGGAAAACGTGAACAGCTGAATACGGTGATTATCTTTATCCGCAACGACAATCTTCCTTTTCACGTTATCAACAGCGACACTTACGGGTAATTTGAATTCCCCATTCCCAGAACCCTTAACGCCGAATTTAGAAATGAAATTCCCGTAAATGTCGAAGATCTGGATTCGGTTGTTGACCCTATCGGCCACTAGAATTCGCTCGTCGGCGTCGCAGCAAATGCCCCAAGGTCTGTTTATTTCTCCGTCATTTTCCCCTTTAACACCGAAAACTTTAATAGGTTTTGCGATAGACGTCAACGGACCTCGTCGAAGGACTTGGAGGGTGAGCGGACTATTCTTGATGTGATTGTTGAAAATCTCGATCAATATCTCGACGGTTTCGGCTATTTTCGGGATAAAGTTGACCTTGCAAGTGTGGCTATCCTTCTGGACATCGACGAAGAAGTAATCGACCTGTGGTGACTTCACTACGACATGGCTTTCCTTGACTTCTGCGTCTTTGTTGAGAACGTCTTTGACGTTGATAATGATTGTTGAAAGTTGTTTTTCGACAATTTCGTCCTTTCGGTAGGTGGCGTAGCATCGCTGTGGACATGGGCGGGTCACGAGAAATCCGTTGTGCTCGAAGATGATGTTGCTGATTGGGAACTTGTTGTCGTCTTCGATGAAGCACTTACATTTAGAGAGGATGAGGCGTGATACGTTGCAGAAAAGGATTGCGACGCGATTTTTGAGGCTGAAGACGGAGGAGAAGGAATCGGTGCAACGAAGAGCTTTTTTACAGTCGTTGTGGTTGGTGATGAAGTCGGAGAATTGTTGGGAGAGGTCAACATAAGTTTGGTGTCGTTGCTCAGGTGAAATGCTGTCTAGAATGAGAAATTCAAAAAGAAAAATTAGAAATTGGTTTAGTAATATAAATCGAGTGTTATAACGAATTTTACGAATTGGTTTTAAGAGAAATTAAGATTTTTTAATTGGGTTTGACAAAATGGAAAATTTATAAATGTCACTTTAAGGCGTTTTATCATCGAAATTCAGATGAAAATGAGTTTAATATCGAATTTTTTAAATTATGAAATAATTTTCTTTTTAAATATTAATTCAATGGTTTTTCAATAAATTTTACTGTGCAAAATATTTTTACAATAAATAAATAAATAAATAAATAAATAAATAAATAAAAAAAAAAACACGTTTTCCGAAATTTCGCATTAAAATTACCCAAAAATATCTGTTTCTAACCTGTGCAGCTCGCAAATCCATCCATGTAGGTAGTCATCAATTTCGGAATCGCACGTTTTAAATAATTCAAATCCTCATTAATTTGGTCTAACCATTTCTTTTCATCGCCAATCAGCATCTGTTTATTGGGTAGAGATTTTAGTTTCTAGTGTGAAATATTTTAAAACTGTCGTTTACCTTTTTGTGTTCTTTGAAGTGCTCCATGAAATTCGGGTTGTTTCACAGTTTCGTTGATTGCAACCAATTTTCTCCAAATTCGTTATTGGGAATATAAATTTCGTACTGTGGCCCTGAATTTGATTGGGATTTTTAGGACAGGTCACCCAAGCGGTAGGATCAATTTAATTGAATCGAGTATCGACTAGTTCGGTGGTATGGTAGTTATGAACTGAAGGTTGCCGTGCCGTGGTGTGGTGGTGAAATGGTTTCTGGGTAATAGGTGTTAAGGGATTAGTCACTTCACGTTCACGTGATAAGGGGATTACCAATGGGCGAATCACTAATGGGCGAATCACCTTTCGTGTTTATTGTGATTAGTGTCGTTTTCAGACACGTGAATCTTGAATGCGATTTGGGGATTACGATATGTGACGTTATGGTTAAACTTAAAGCTCGTGGTGAAGGGGTTAGGACTTAATAGATAAATATGTCATTGGCTTTCAAACATTTTTTTAAAAGGTTTTTTAGGGTTACGAAGAGTAGATTTTAATTTTTAAGTCATGATTTTTCGGTTGTTGGAAAGTAATTGGAAATTTAGGATAATTTGAAGAAAATAGTGAATTTTGATGGAGTTTGTCTAAGTTGTATTAAATGTGTTAAGAAAATTTTAAATTTGTAGTTTTCATATGTATTATTTCTATTTTTTTTTGGTGAAAAAGTAGGAAATATCGATTTTCGGAAATTAATATATGCGTATTTATTATTTAGTACGAAAAAAATGATATTTTATTTTAAGTTTGAAGTTTTCGACTAGGGTTATAAAATCTTTAATAAGATCATTAACCTGGCTCTTAAATTCTAACAAAAAAACAAATAGTTTCCGAGAATAATCGTCAACAATAACTAAAATATACTGGTTGCCACTTGGGGTCTTTGGATTTATAGGGCTCATTAAATCCCCGTGTAACAACTCGAGAATATCGCTGCTCTGTTTTCGCGTTATGGAATTCTTCGAAGTACGACACATTTTTTCTCTAATGCAAGTTTCACATTTTGCACTGTCGTAGTCCTTTTTATTCAAATCGAACCCTCTCACTAAATTTTTGTTCAACATTTTCCCTAGAGCTTTTTTATTAATATGGCCCATCCTTTCATGCCACAATTTCGTTTGCTCAGTTATAGAATACCCGTGTTCTAAAGGTAATGTTTCAGATCTAACGACATATTTATTCCCTATCCTATCCCCTTGCATAGCGACGTTTTTTAAATTCAATGTTAACATTTGAAATATGCGCCATTTTTACACAATCCCGAAAAAAAATTGTTATAAATTCATTATCAGCAATTTTAGGTATGGACAATAAACTCTCATTTAACCCAGGCACAAGCAAAACATTGGTAAGTGTTGTTAAAGTTTTTTCTTTACCGTGTTTAATTTTTATTCTCCCGATGCCGCAGGTTTCAAGCGTTACCGATGCTGTCGTCATCAAACGGTCGTCATTCCGCACGAATTGCATGTCGTTCCCCTCGCTTGTCATGTGGCTCGATGCACCGGAGTCCATTGTTGCCGTGCGTTGTTCGTTGTCCAGTCGGGATTCGTCGTTCTCGGTCGTCGGGTATGCGTTTTGCGTCGTTCGTCGTTTAGTCGGAATCGGCGCTTCCAATGAAGACATAAGAATAAGGAATCAATTAGATCGAGAAAGAAACGAAAGAAAATTAAAGGAACAAGGCATGCGTAGGTTGATGAGATTCGCTGATAAACAAGGCGGTGCGATGAACGCAGGTGAAATCGAAACACCTAAAAATTACAAAGAAGCTGTTAAAGGGTCGTATGCAAAACAGTGGACGCAGGCGATGCAGGAGGAAATTGACGAAATACACAAATTAAAAGTATGGACGTTGAAAGAAAAACCGAGGGACGCGAAATTAATTAAGTGCAAATGGGTGTATAAGGTCAAGGAGGGGATAGACGGATCCGCGGCCAGATTTCGTGCAAGATTGGCGGCCATAGGGTGTTCCCAGATCCCGGGAATTGACGTCGATGACACTTTTTTCCCGGTTAACTTTGCCATTTATTTTTTCCTTGGCCGCCAAGCTAAAAAAGAGACCTCGTTTGCATGATGTTAAAACAGCCTTCCTGAACGGGTTATTAAAGGAAGAGGTCTACATGGCCCAACCTGAGGGGTTCAAATGTCTTGGAAGGGAAGGGTGGGCATGTAAGCTTATTAGAAGCATCTACGGCTTAAAACAAAATGGGCGAAACTGGTACAAGTACATGCATAAGTTGCTGATGTCACTCGATTTCAACCAGAGCCCAGATGATCCTTGTCTTAAGTTCCTTTTGAAGGGGGAAGATTACGTAATACTAGGACTGCACGTAGACGACAACGTGACAGTCGCTAGTACTCTCGAATTTGAAAATGAAATTTTAGACGGAATTAGAAAGGCAGTGACACTAGTCACATTGGGTGATGCGAAACAGGTTTTAGGGTTTGAAGTGGAAAACAATAAAGAAGGGATATTTATACACCAAACACGATACACATTAAACTTATTAGAGCGATATGAGATGACTGATTGTAACAGCGTTAAATCACCAAGCGAGATAAACCAAAACATTGATATTTTCGAGGAAAGTCCGATTGACGAAAAACAGTATCAGGAACTCATGGGACGATTATTATATTTAGCGATAAATACCAGACCAGATATTGCATACACGTTGTCCAATTTTTCACGATACAATAAAAATCCTCATAACATACACATGGAGGGGTTAAAACGCGTTTTGAGATATTTAAAGGGAAAGGTTCACTTGGGATTGTTTTACGGTAGAGAGGGAAAGAATCTGACTGCATACTGCGATGCATCTTGGGACAATACTCACGATTGTAAATCATTCGGGGGTTCTTTATTTTTTACGGAAATGACTTGATCCACTGGAAAGCTAAGAAACAAGATTTCGTCGCTAATTCATCGACGGAAAGCGAAATAGGGGCAGCTAGCGAATGTGCGAGAGAAATAATGTGGTTTAGGGATCTCATTAATGAAATAAATTATTCGTGGTTAAATGAAAAAATAATCATAAAAACAGATAGTCTCAACATCGTGAATTTAGTAAAACCAGGGATACAAAAAACTAGAACGGAACTAAACTTCTAAATAGAAGATTACACATTATTAAACAATTCGTTGAGAATAAAGAGATTGAGATGAAACACGTTGCTAGTGACGAACAACTAGCAGATTTCCTAAATTGAACGAAGTGGTTCGAATAATTATGAAACATAAAGAGTAGTGATTAAAAAATTTGTTTTTTGCGGGAAAATTGTTTAAAAAATTGTTTCTTTACGAAAAAATGTCTGAAATTATTTTTAGCGGGATATTTCTATGTGTCGATATTTTTTACGGAATATAATTTTGAAATGATTTGTTTTGGCGGAATAAAATTTTTTGAATTGACTTTTTGTAGAATTATTTCTAGTGTACCGGTATTTTATAAAAATTTAAAGTGTTTTGCGTATTAAGTAGATCATTTTCTTTAATGAAATATTTGTCTGTATGAACCAATATTTTTTGTGTTTAGTCTATTCATTTTTTTTTGGATTTTGGGAATTAATAATAAAGGGAATTTTATATTGTATAACCTTAATGTGCGATTAATTACACTTTCGGATGCCTGTTAAGCCCTGCGAATTCTGTGAATTTTTGTGAAGTTCTGCCAAACCCTGCGAATTCCCTGCTAATTTCTGCGAATTTTTACCAAGCCCTGCGAATTTCGACCAAGCACTGCGAATACTTTGCGAATTTCTACTAAGCCCTGTGAATTCCCTGCGAATTTAAGCGAAGTTCTTAAAGTCCTGCTAATTCCCTGCGAATTTTAGCAAAGTTCTTCAAGCCCTGCGAATTCCCTGCGAATTCCTGCGAATTTCTGCCAAGCCCTGCAAATACACTGCGAATGCCTGTTAAGCCCTGCGAATTCTGTGAATTTTTGTGAAGTTCTGCCAAACCCTGCAAATTTCGCCAAGCCCTGCAAATTCCCTGCGAATTTCTGTGAATTTTTACCAAGCCCTGCGAATTTCTACCAAGCCCTGCGAATTTCTACCAAGCACTGCGAATACCCTGCGAATTTCTACTAAGCCCTGTGAATTCCCTGCGAATTTAAGCGAAGTTCTTCAAGTCCTGCTAATTCCCTGCAAATTTCTGCGAATTTCTGCCAAGCCCTGCGAATACCCTGCAAATTTCTACTACGCCCTGTGAATTCCCTGCGAATTTTAGCGAAGTTTTTCAAGCCCTGCGAACTCCCTGCAAATTTCTGCCAAGCCCTGCAAATACACTGAGAATGCCTGTTAAGCCCTGCGAATTCTGTGAATTTTTGTGAAGTTTTGCCAAACCCTGCGAATTTTGCCAAGTCCTGCAAATTTCCTGCGAATTTCTGAGAATTTTTGCCAAGCTCTGCGAATTTCTGCCAAGCCCTGCGACTACCCTGCGAATTTCTACTAAGTCCTGCGAATTCCTTGCGAATTTTAGCGAAGTCTTTCAAGCCTTGCGAACTATCTGCGAATTTCTGCAAATTTCTACCAAGCCCTGCGAATTTATACCAAGCACTGCGAATACCCTGCGAATTCCAACTAAGCCCTGCGAATTCCAACTAAGCCCTGCGAATTCCCTGCGAATTTTAGCGAAGTTCTTCAAGCCCAGCGAATACCCTGCGAATTTCTACTAAACCCTGCGAATTCCCTGCAAATTTTTGCAAATTTCTACCAAGCCCTGCAAATACACTGCGAATGCCTGTTAAGCCCTGCGAATTTTGTGAATTTTTGTGAAGTTCTGCCAAACCCTGCGAATTTCTGCCAAACCCTGCGAATTTCTACCAAGCCCTGCGAATTTCTGCCAAGCCCTGCGAATACTCTGCAAATTTCAACTAAGCCCTGCGAATTCCCTGTGAATTTTTACTAAGCCCTGCGAATTCCCTGCGAATTTTAGCGAAGTTCTTTTAAGCCCTGCGAATTTCCTGCGAATTTCTGCAAATTTCTACCAAGCACTGCGAATACCCTGCGAATTTCAACTAAGCCCTGCGAATTCCAACTAAGCCCTGCGAATTCCCTGCGAATTTTAGCGAAGTTCTTCAAGCCCTGCGAATTCCCTGCTAATTTCTGCGAATTTTAGCTAAGTTCTTCAAGCCCTGCGAATTCCCTGCTAATTTCTGCGAATTTTAGCTAAGTTCTTTCAAGCCTTGCGAATTCCCTGCGAATTTCTGCAAATTTCTACCAAGCCCTGCGAATTTCTGCCAAGCCCTGCGAATACCCTGCGAATTTCTACTAAACCCTGCGAATTCCCTGCAAATTTTTGCAAATTTCTACCAAGCCCTGCAAATACACTGCGAATGCCTGTTAAGCCCTGCGAATTCTGTGAATTTTTGTGAAGTTCTGCCAAGCCCTGCGAATTCCCTGCGAATTTCTGAGAATTTTTGCCAATCTCTGCGAAGCGCAGCTCAAACCTGATCCAAACTGCAGCAAAAACGACAAAGTGGAAGCGAAGACCCGCAAGATCAGGAAAATGACCAGAGGTCAAGGAGAATGAGTCTCGACAATTCGAATTTAAGCAAGATAACTTGGCGTCGAATGAAAATTCGTGGACCGTTCCGTTGGTCGAGCGACTACTTAATCGGAGTTTTACGCAGAGTTTTCATGAAGTAAATTTAATGATTTAGATTTAGTTGAATGGGAAGTGAGAAAACATAATTTTGTTGGTAGGAAATTGGTGATTTTGTATTTTTTGTGAGTTTTAGCAGGTTTTACAGAGTGAAAATACACAAAGCGATCACGGATTTCGACGAAGACACGCCACCTAGCGAGAACGTGCGTAAACTGAGAAGAAGCGCTCGGAGTAGTGTGTTATTAAACGGAACATTGCAAGAAAATTGAATTTGTAGAAAAAAAAATAATTTAAGATTTTGAATTTTTTATTGAAAATTAATTTTTTTGTGTTTTGGAATTTTAGGGAATGTGAAACGTTCAAGTCGATAGTTGCAGGTTTTGGCGATTATTTGGTTTTGGAGAGCGTGGATGAAACAACAACTCGTGTCCTGTGCTCAAACCCACGCCGGACTCACAGTGTTCTTTTTGTACTCGCCAGGGGGTGCTGGATCGTCTCTCGTGACTGGGTAAAATTGACATTGAATTTTTTAAAATTTGCAATTTTTTATTTTATTTACTTTAAAAGGTCAAGTGAACAGAACTGGTTTATTATTAAATATGAATCCATCACAAACAATAATTACGGTAATCATTGAAAAATGATTTTCAGACTCGTTGAAGTTTGTAAAAACCACAAAACCGATCGCAAAAAGTGAATGTCAAAAGGAAAATGGATTATTGGAGCTGCAGCAATTTGTGACGTCACGAAGTTCGCTGTCCATGTAGCGGGAGTTGCCCGCAATGCTTTCGTTGTTTTTCGGCAACTGATCCAGGATTTAGTTCCAAAATTCTATCCAGCAGGGTTTCCGTGCGTCACAAACTCGGAATTCCAAGAATCCATTTTTCTTTTGACATTCACTGTTTGCTATCTTTTTTTTTTTTTTTTTTCGCGGAATACAACACTTCAACAAAGGACTAAAAATTAACTTCTGCGACTTCCTATGGCACACGGCCTCTTAATGCGGTGCAACCTTGGGGTTCACTTGAAACTTAAGTTTTCGAGGGTAGTGTATTGATTTTCTGACTTGCCTTTGACGGTTTTTATACACGATGAAAAATTTTAATGGTATTAAAGCTGTTTTTATTTCAACTATTAAACGTAATTGTATTTAAATTGAATTAAATTAAAAATTGTATAGTAAATAATGCTACCAAAAGTAAAGTACACAAACCCTTTATACCTACGTGACGTTTTATGTACTTTTGACGCTACTTATTGTTTAAAAGAATAAAATAAAATATAAAACCGGACATAAAATGACAAAATATAACTTTATTGTCATTTGTAAGTTGTGAGTGCATCATTATACGCTTCATTAAATACGATACCAACTTAGCAAGAGAAAAACTTTTATAAAATTTTACTTCCGACCGACATTAGGTGCCAAAATGAATGTGATAAAATAAAAATAAACAAAAAAAGCAAGTGATAAAATTGACGATAAAAAAACACAGTACAGGTCGAACCGCGTTATAACGAACTCGGCGGGGAATGGAATTTAGTTCGTTATAGCGGGAGTTCGTTGTTTTGAAATTTCGTTATAACGAATTTGTTCGTTATAGCGAAATTTTAACTACATTTTTTCAAAAATTTCGATGTAGCGAATTAATTCGTTATAGCGAACATCATAGCAACAACATCTGCACACAAATTTGGGTCTGTTTTGTGGCAGCAATACTATAATGTCAAATGGACTTCGCTATGTTATAGAAAACATTATAAAATGGTAAATTCTGAACTTTTTTTTAACTTTTTTAACCAGTTTTTTTTATTTTTAGCTGGAAATGTTCGTTATATCGGAAAAAATGTTCATTTCCGGATCAAACTCTGTTCGCAATAGTGAAAATTCGTTATATTGAAATTCGTTATAACGAAATTTTTTAACATGGCTGCTATAGGACAACCAACCAAATCAAAAAAATAATTCGTTACAACGAGAAATTCGTTATAACGCGGTTCGACCTGTATATTCAAGATGAATTAATGTTAATATAGTTAGTTTTGGATTAAGTTGTTTATGTTGAAGGTTTGAGGTTTTTGGTAAATTTAAGTGATAAAAGTTTAAGTTGTATAATGTTTGATGAGTTTTTCAATGAGTGTAGTATTAATGTGATGTCACAATGTATGACATCACATCCTATGAGTTTTTGTATTATTTTATCTTTTGTTATGATGTTATGATGTTTTGTTTTGTTATGAATAAATTAACATCTTTGTTTTTGCTTTTAATAGCTGTCTACTTTCTTGTGTCTCATCCCAACACTTATTTCATCCAAGATGTCTAACTATCGATCACAAATAACAGAAATTATAATTTATTCAATTTGCATCAAAACCCAAATAACTACAAAACATAATTAAACCAAAATCAACTCAAATAAATAAATGTAAATTAATCAAATCAAATACAAAATTTAAGAATAAAACTTCTCTTTTAACTCAAATTCCTTTAAGATCTTAATTATTCATTTTTTTCTTTTTAAACTCTCATTTCACTTTCACTCTCTTTATTAAATAATAAACACTTAATATAAAATGAAAGAGAAGTCTGACAAATTAGGGGTTTTGGTTCTTGTAAAGCTTGAAAGAGGGCTGAGCGTTGTGTTATCCAAACGCTCTGCGACCATTCTGATGAAAAAGTGCTTTGCTCGGCCTTTTATAACGTTGGGTGACATCATCTGGTGACGTGTGCGCCGACTGCGCCATCTATTGGCAGTTTTACGCATCAAGAATGTTGAAAATCGTCGTTTCAAATCGCCTCACGTGACAGTATAAATTAGAGTTAGTAAACGGTTGCAGATTTGAATTAACTAACGGTCATTTTTTCAATTGCAATGGCGGGTGCTGTGACTGGCAGATTTGTTATCGGTTTATGGTAGCTGTGGTTTACTTTTTCACATTTTGTATTAGAAATCGAAAATAGAATATCGTCCTGTGTATTAGAAGTCAGTGAAAATGGTAGGCAACAACTGACAACAGATTCGATACAAACATATGGTACATTTGTTGTTTTAGCCACTTGAAAGCAAATCGGTCCTAGGTAAAACCGACGTCGTAATTTATCGGCTGGGGACAGGGTTATTGCTCAAAATCGAAAGTTCAAGCTTTTTTTTTTGCGGTTATTTTATCGTTCTAATTCAAATTTTAATAAATTTTGACATGTTTGAGGCGTAAAGGATAAATATATTAGCGCATCATTTGTTTTGCAGCCATTTTCAGTAAAAACTGACATTTGGGTTTGGTGTTTGATGCTGATTTTATATGCACTTTATGATTTATGATTTATTTTCACTGATTTACATTGATTTACACTCCTTTGCAGTGATATCAGAATTCTAGAAGTGACTTCTGCTGATATTTTTTAGAAATTACTTTATTTTTGATAAATTTGGTGATTTTTTTTCAATATTTAATCTCGAAAATATTTTTAAAATTATAAATTATTCAAAATTGAGCTGAATCACAATTCTCAAGTTTGAAATCAAGCGCTGTAAACGAGTTTCAACCTTTTATCAACTGGTGGCGCGCAGTACTCAATGCACTTGACTTCCTGGAGCTGTGTTATTTTCTTCGTCCTGACTACAACTGCAGTTTCGAACTCAAAGAAGAGTAATTATCACCTTCTAAGTCAATTTTATGAACCAAAAGCGTCAATAGTTATTCTATCAATTCTAGGCAACCGGAAGTGTGTTGAGTGCAGCACAACGGAAGCAAAAAACACAAATTGCTCAGACAAACTGCCACATCCAGTCAAATGTAGATTTGGAGAACAATTTTGTGCCGTAATAAATATAACTAACACCAGAGGTCAGTAAAACAAATTATAAGTTTAACTAGAATTAAAAATTAGAAAATTTAATCTTAAAAAATTCAAAAGTTCAAAAAATGCAAAATTTTAAAAATTCTATCAATCAAATTTTCAAAAATTTAATAAATCAAAATTCAAAGTCAAAAAAAAAAAATTATAATAATAATAATAATTTCCAAAAATCATAGAAAAAAAAATTCGATAAATTAAAATTCAAAGATAAAATTAAAAAACAAACTATATTCAAAAAATTAAAAACTTTGAAATTTTAATAAATTAAAAAAAAATGTCAAAATTTATAAAAATAAAATAAAATCAAAATTCAAAATTCAAAAAAAAATAAATAAATAAAAAATAAATCTACGTGACCTAAGATCTCTAAAAGTACTTCACCGATTGCTTCGAAATTTGGACATGACGCAACTCCGCACGTAATCTTATATACCACCTATAGTATAGATTGCACACCTGTGACAGGTAAAAACATGCATTTTTGGGAAAACAGCGCCAACCGCACCTGTGTTGAGGTTAATACAGTCACATGTAGTGGCAAGCTCAAGCATTGTCTGCACTACAACAACAATGTGCTCTAGCCTCACTTGCAAACACACCGCTAATCTAAGTGGTAAAGCTCTGGTATGGTGGCAAATTCTGACAACAAACAATGAGCAAACAATAAACAACAACAGACAAAATGGCTTCGACATCGTTGGAATTGAGCTGTGTCAGAATTTCGGTTTCTTAGTGCAATTGGCGGTATATATCCGTGTTGGAATCTTTAGTTTGTATTTTTCCTTTTTTTAATGTTTTGCAATTTTATATGATTTTGCTATAACTTTTTACTTTTTTCCCAAGCACGAAACCAAATTAAAATCACATAAGACAACGACGGCAACACAAACAGACTCCGACAACCGAATCGACCAGCTACAAAATGAAAACGCAGCGCTGCATCGACTAATACGACGACTGCAAAACGAACACAAAATAACAAAATTAAAACTCACCTGCAAAACTGAACAAAACAAACAACTCGAAAAAAAAATACCTATCTCAAGAACGAGAGAAAAAACGACGAACCCAAACGAAAAAAAGCCGAACGTCTGATCAACGCCCACAAGCTAGCCCTCACTGCAAGAATAAGAAACGAACGGATCACCGAGCTCCAAAATGAAATACCGTTGATGCGAAACCCACCAACCATCTCAAATGTAATCAATTGAAATCAAGAAGAGTTTATCATTAACGCATCAACTCTTAAAATATCCAGTGAAATTAAACATATCAAAAACATGCACTTTCTCTTTTATTTCTTTCCCATTCAACCAGACTGAGCCACAGCAACGCGTGGTCGGGTACTGCTATAGTAAAAAATAAAAAATTAAAGTTGAAAATTGTAAAAATTCAAAAATACCAAAATTCAAGAAAAACTAAATTCAAAAATTCAATTTTAAAAATTCAAAGTTAAAAATTTTAAGTCAAAAACTTCAAAAAAAAAAAAAAATTTAAATTTAAAAATTACATTTTACATCTATTTTAACTTTATCTCTTTCAGGTGAACTTGTCTCTCTCTCCAGAATATGTTCACCAACCAACAAAATCTCTGGCTGTGTTTTAATTCCTACCTTAAATCGAACCCGCTGCATCAAAGTTTGTAACCAAGATGGCTGCAACATTGACACTGAGAAATCAACACCAAGCTCTAAAAATCCCATCAATTTACATTGTTTCATTCATTTATTTATTTATTTATTTCTATTTACTATTTTGCAATGGTAAGGAAATGAACATGAAGTAAAGAAAGTTGCGAAAACGTTTATACCGTCGATTCAAAATTCAGAACTGCAATTTCTGACAAAAATATTAAATATTTCAATGAAGTCTAAATATTGTCGGATTTGTCTCGTCGAGAGGAATCGAATGGTATATATAAATTTGATCATTGGTCAATCGGTCAGCGAGATAAAGTGATGTAACGTTTTGATGAATGCATAAAGTTTTCGCAAAATTCCATTGTTTAATTATTTTTACACTTTATTCTATCTATGAACATGAAAAGTGACATTGTTTGTCTCACGGAGACTCATTTTTCGAATCTGGCGTTGGTGAGTGTAAATTAACGCGAGTTGGTGATAATTTTGACAAAACTAGCGGACAGATGGCGTTTAACATAGTGTCGTCTAGCGGCGAGCGGGTGAACGAAGAGTCTGAGTAATGGGCGCTCGTGAGACGTTGCTGAGTGTTAGCGCTATCTATTGGTTGTGAATAGAAGTGAATTGGTAGCCATGGAGACCACGATGCGGGCGATGAGGCGATTTTATGCGGTTGGTGCTTCGGTTTGTTGAGTGCGCCATCTGCGAAGGGCAACAGGAATGGGAAATGAGGAAAGTGTTGTTAGAATTTGGAAAATAGTGAAAAATTTTGAATTTTGAATTGTGGAGTTTGTAAATGTTAAAAAGTGTTTTTTTTTTTTGTTTTTTTTTCTGCAGCAAAGTTTTGAATGCCAAAAAATACAAAATTCGCGAATTATAATAAGAGCAAAATTTCAAAATAGTTTTAAATTCAATATTTCAATTTAGAAACTTCAAAAAATATGATAATTTTTCAAAACTCTAATTATTTTTAAATTTAGCAAGAGTAATAATTAAAAAATTCAAACCATTCAATAATTCTATAATTGTAAAATTCAATTATTCTAAAACTTTATAAACGTCAAAAATGCTGAATTCAATAATTCTAAATTGAATACAGTCAAACCCTGTTATAACGAAAACCCGCATATAACGAATTCGTTCGAAATTCCCGAATTTTGTTCCTTTGTTTATAACGAAAACCTCTCTATTACGAACATAAATTATACCGCCGTGTTTCGACGTATTAAATTTAGGGCCGATTGCACCAACAAAAGTTAAATCACCAGTTAATAAAGCTGTGATTAAGCTAACTTGAGATTTTAAACCTTTAGTTTAAAAATTTTGTTGCACCAACACAATCTCAAGTTAATTA